>NGKI01000007.1:1285051-1364934 GCA_002162615.1 Myriosclerotinia duriaeana
GGGTTATTATAAGCTTCACAAATGTTACCTACTACTACTGTACATTGATTTGTACATCCATGATCCATCCAACTTCATCCCACCCACCCAACCATACAACCTTACCCCAGAATCCATAAGTCTTGCGAACGGCACGCTTAGATTGACCAGGTAGGTAGGGAGGTAGGGAGGTAGGGAGGTAGGTAATCATCGCTAATAGTAGTAACATCCAAACCCAGTCGTCGCATGAGCATTAGGAGGCCTGCTGACTTCCCACTCGCATACCCTAGGACGCATTGGGAAGAGAAAGGTACCGACGATTTAAATTAGCATGCATGAATTTGCAGCCAGGACCTCATACAATGGTTGACACTACAGCGGATCCATCCACGCTCCACGCTCGCCCAATCGATGACGGAGCTCGCATCTGGTGGATGGGATGGGATGGGATGGGATGGGGATGGGGATGGGACTCGTTGACAACACATGTTGTTCTCCTGCAGCCTCCTGCGAGTGTTGGTACTAGAACGTCAACTTGCATTCTTCTACCGAGCTACATTACTCATTTATGCTTGGTTGATTAGAAAGCAAACCTCGGTGCCATCATCGCCATGAGTTCAATCGAAACTTAGCTATTACAGCTTTGTTTAGGATGTAGGGTACAGTATTCGAATTACTTGGAAAGCTCGGCTACTGAATTAGTCTTACCTATAGCCTATAGGTAGGTAGTCCTCATATCGGGGTTGAATAATATTTACCGTAACTGCAACACCTAGGCAACCAAACCTGGAAGCATTGGGAAAGTATAACATACATGATGGATGCAAGCACGAATGAGCTTGTTGGAATTCCATTCACCTTGCCCTTCTGGTCGTCATTACGCAAGGTACAGAGGTAATGGATCCATGTATACGTATTCAGAATAGGTCTAGATGATTGAGTGTAGGTAGTAGGTACAGACAGGACAGTACACTGTACTGGATATGCAAATGCAAACTCTTCCACCCACCTGGACGATAAATTCCTACTAGTAGTACGCTGGAATATGTTTAATAATGTGTGTGTTAATTGGTATCTTTTATCGTTTCCTTCAATAACTAATAATAAGCTTGGATCACTCTGTGCCCTTTTTTCTCTTGATGGATACTAGGTATGTATGTACCCGTCCGGGGTCTGGAGAAAAAAAGAGTGTTACGAAGGAACTAGGTAGGGATGAGTGTGGAGAGGGATGACGGATTTAATGTAGGTATTATTATTATTATTATTAGTAGGGGATGGATGGATGGATAGATGGATGGGGGTGAATGAACGGATTTGGAAGATTTTGAGAGGCACTTTTGATGGATCGTTGATTGATGTATACAGTAGTAGTAATAGAAATGAGGGAATGAAATGATATTATATTATATATCCGTATTCTTTTAAGTGAAGATGACTTGAAGTGGGAGAAGTAGTGGTAGATGTAGATGTACGAGTAGTACCTAGGTACTAGGTAGGTAGGTAGGAGAAGTAATCTGTAGCGGAATCGAGAAAATTACAAAGACGGAATGGAATGAATACCTTTGTACGAGGCATTTTTTTTCTTCTTCTCCATGGCTGCACCCGCATCTCTGATTTTCCTCTCCCGGGATATCCACTTACTTATTAAGTACTTATTACAGTTACCCACTATCCATCCTTCATAATTATGGAATGGATGGATGGATTGTGTCTTGCTGCTTTAGGGGGTTGGGATGGTAGCTGATATAATATACTGCCTAGGTAGTAATATAGTAATATACGGAGTAATATACGGAGTAATGTAGCTGTACTTCGTAGCTATAGTAGTAATGATCTAGGTAGGTACTCTGTAGTAATAGATCAATCATAAGGTTATGAATGGATTGGAATGGATTGGATGAATTGGATGAATTGGATGTAAGGATGGAAAATATAGTTATATTAGAATCTGGTGGTTTTTTAGTTTGTTATATATGGATTGCTGAGCTGCAATTGCTTTTAAGTGTATACTTATTATTATAGGCAAGTCTAACGGCTGACTCGCTGGTGGAAGGGAATCAAGGGATAATTATTAGATCATAGATGTAAATCGAGGTTCACGGTATATACTATCTGGGTATTCCGAGATATCTATATTTACCTAGGTACAGATATACATTCGGGATTATGATATATAGGTATCTAGGGACTGTTTTACAGAGGTGCTAGGGATGGACTTGGGATGTACTTGGTATGTACTATAGTCTATGTATCTAGATACGATGGATGGGATGATAGTACTACTGTGCGCAGGGTTGATAAGTACTATCTAGTATTGCAGGTGTTAATAGAGTTTTAGTTGGAGAATTAAAGAGAGGGTAAGAAATTATAATTAGACATTGAGTTTTATTTATAGTACCTACCTAGTTAGTTTTACTATTATACAGAGGTAGGTAGCATTAGGTAGCTGGAGGTACCTACCTAGTCATGGATGAAACCTCATCGGACTATTAAAGTAGTGAGGTTATTGATATATCCGATGGGATCATGGATGGCAGGAAACCACATCTACGGAGATGCGAAGATTTGAAGAGGTAGGACCGTAGGAGGTACCTACCTAGGTCATTACTTCAGGAACAGGATCTAGATGCGTAAATTGGTTTGATGCGAGATGAAGAATTCTTTTTTGATCGGTTTCATCATCGTGCTTCGGACGGATTACCCATTTCGTTTGCTAGGTATCCCGAACTCTTGAGTTCTTTTCCTTTGCTTTCCTTTGCTTTCCTTTCTGTTCCTTTGTGCTTGTGGTGGGATGGGATGGATGGATGGATGGGATATGAGATGATGCTTTTAAATTGATGACGGTGATGAAATGTTATGTGGGTGGATTATATAGAATTTTGACAGCGAATCAGAGGAAGAGTTCTTTCAAGTAGAGGTAATAGTCAATGGATGGGTTTATAGTCTTGTCCAGGTGAGGTGCCTTACAGAAACCAAACCTGCTGTAGCTACCTACCTACCTACCTATAGCTAGTATACGGCAAAATCCAGGAAGCTCTTATGGATTCACTTGATGCCGTTTGATTGGTTGAGATGAAAGCTTCCATTCCTTCTTGAAGCTTCAACTTCTTTAAAGGGAAACTTTTCAACTATGGATGATGTATGTGTCTGAACTTTGGAGTAGGAAGTAGGAAGTAGGATTACAATCTAGAACCTTGACAAATTCCCTAGTACCTACGAAGTTGTAGCCATCTGAATAAAGAAAAGATAATAATACGGAGATCAATCCGTCAAATCAATCAATCAATCAAATCAAATCAATCGTACACTCTTTCTCATAGGCTCAATGCTTATTGATCTAACTTTCTCTGATGTCAACTTACCTACTCCGTACTCGGTATTACCTAGGTAGGTATTATATTCAATAACTTACCTAGTATTTAAGCACTCTCTTCTTAAAACGGCAAGCAAGAAATCCAATTAACCCAGTCAAAAAGTCCTCCAATTGACCACCACGCCCAAACATCATCATCATCATCCACCTGCATCCACCACAAACACCACCACCACCACCCATATCTTCTTAACTCCGTCCAGATTATGGATATTACCCAATGATTATCATTATCCTAGAAGAGCATATTCATAAACTACTATACTCCCGTACATATCCAACAAGCTTCATTATTGGTGTTTGGAGAAGAACCTACCCTACCTACCTGAAGGCTACCTTGCAAAAAGGTCATCTTTTGTCCCTGGTTATTCATCTTGTCCCAAGTCTTCAGTCTTCAGTCTTCAGTCTTGACTCTTCAGTCCGTTCTCCACCAGAGGTCCAGAGCAGACTCGCAGAGCTAGCTCTCTCTCTACCTTGTCCTGCCGGGCAAAGCAAAGAATCATTTCGAATAATCCACGGTGGTCAAGTCTCCCACGACTACATGTTACTATTCTCCAGCCCATCCATCTCTCTCGGTTTATGAAGGTATACCGCATACCGCATACCGCATACCGCATCTGCAATCTGAGAAAGGTATCCTACACAAATACTTACTTATAAAATCTACTAAACCCTAATAATAATATTATTATTATTGTAAGTTTAGTAGTAAAACGTAATTCACCGGTTTCTCTCTGGTTTCTCTCTCGTCTAGAGTTTATACTTTATAGGGAAAGAGAAACTTATTAGCTTGCCACGCCGTTCTTACGCACAGAAGATATCACCTCCACATACGAAATAACTCCGTACCTACTAGTCACCCATCCCCAGATGTCAACCACATCTCTTGAATTTCATCTCATCTCATTATAATCATTTCATCTTAATACAATTGTGCGGAATTACATACATACTAGGTACTTTACAATATCTCTTTCTCTTAATTCCCTTGAATTGACATTTTCAATACTGTATTCTTGACAGTCATTACACTTACACTTACACTTACACTTACTTATTCTTACCATTCTTTAATCCTCCTCCAAATTCAAATTCGAGAAATACATACAGCCGTCAACTTCAAAAAACTCCTGCAGATAATTACTCACTGGTCAAAGGTAGAACCACCCACCTACGCCATCTTTTCATTTACTGGTCTGCAGAAAAAGAGACAAGTTAAGGGTCGGGTCGGCTAAAGATTCAACGGCCGAAGGTTGCAGCAGCGGGAAAAGGCTTGGGTGAATTGGATTGCTGCATCAAGAACTGCAAGTCCCCAGTAAAGGGCCCGCCAGGTTTCTATTCATTGGCAAAGCCGTAAGTCGAACGTCCATCCATATTTGCCTTCGCCACGAACAATCACTTTTCAATTGAAGGAATGGAATATTGAAGGATTTATAGCATGTACAGACATTCGTAGAAAGTTATTCTCACATATCGTCTTAACTTTACCCTTCGATGGACGGACCAATCACCCATCTACAGCTACAGCAATCAGTCACCATGTCCGAAGGGACTATTGTCGATCTACATCAACCGATTACCATGCCTTCGGCGACGGCAGCTCAGAGCGCCGACCCAAATAGTGCGACAAAGAGTTCAATGTATGGTGGAGAGGACTGTAAGTAACAATCACATATGAAATACCAATTTGGCATAAAGCTCATGTTCAATCGATGACGTTGTGCCTGCCGTGTGCTAGGCAAACCTCAACTGACATCAACATTAGACGTAGCATCACCAGAATCGCCAACCACATCGCCAACAACCACTGACTCCAAATCGGAAGACCCGTCCAAAGAACAAAAAGAGAAAGAGAAAACGCATCGTTGCGATGTATGTGGAAATATGTTTAAGCGTTTGGAGCATCTCAAGCGACACGAACGGACACACAGTAAAGAAAAGCCATTCGAATGCCCCATTTGCCGACGATGTTTTGCGCGACGGGACCTTCTGCTAAGACATCAGCAGAAGCTGCACGCAGAATCAACAGTTGCTGCAAAACCACGAAAAAGAAGTGGTTCAAGTAGTGCAGGCGGAGTTGGTGGACCAAACCGGGTACGAAAAAACTCCAGTGCCAATTCCAGCAGAGGAGGCTCAGCCATGAGACCGAGGGCCAACACGCTTAGCAACGTCGACGGTGTCCGTATGCAAATGGCAGCATCTCAAGCGGCCATTGGTTTCCAAAACCATGTAATTCAACCAAATCGCGGTCATAGCCGTCATCATAGCCTCGCGGGGCTGCCAATGGGTCGCAATTATGGGTATAGCGGAATGGGTGGGACGGGCGGCATGTCTGTCGCAATGGATCATCGCGGGATGAATAATCATGGACTCAAGATTGAAACTGCTGATCTCATGAGCTACTCGGGTGGTTTGCGAACTGCGCCGGTTCGAGGAAGTTTACAAAATCCTGGATTTGAGCATGATAGCTTTCGAAACTTTGATTTTCCAAACGGATCAACAATAAATCCCAGTGCCTTGCAATATAATGGTTCACCTCAATCATTATCCACCGATTCTATAGATCCCTTTCATCCTGGCTTTTCAGACCCTTTTGACATCCCAATGTTGGATGACACCCCCCCCTTTGTCTGGCCTACGCAAGCATCATTAAATTCATATGCTTTCGATCCAACTAATGAGAATGCTATAGACGGTTCGTCCCCCTCTGCCATCAGTACTCCTAGCTACAGTGGACTCAGTGATGGGGTAATGCTGGATGGATCCATTAATGCAGCTAAAAACTCTGCCTCTATGTGGCATCAACCTCAGGTGGAACATCCTATGAGAACGCCAAACTTTGTGGATCCTGGTAATCAACATTTCGCAAATTTCCCAAACGGAAATCCCATGTCACCACACAGCCTACCACAGAATCATATGAATTCTCCATATTTTCCTAACCCGTCTCCATTGGGTCATTCTATAGCCCCCGGATTAAGTAACGGATTGAACAACGGACTGAACAACAATGGTTTCCATTCCCCAATGACGCCCGGCGCCGAAGCCTTCAACTCGATGAACGGCAACTTTCACGGAAGCTTACCCTCGCACACACTTACTGACTCAACCCGTGCAACTATGGAGACACACTTGGCCCATGATCCATCCTTTGGCGGGCGAAAGTATTCCTTCACTTCTGCAAACTCTCCATCTCCTCGATTTACGGCCAGAGGAAACAGCATCAGCGAAAGTGCCAGACTTCTACCCCCCACATCCGATATCCAACGATTCATCAACGCTTACATAGAATTCTTTCATCCGCACTTGCCATTTTTGCACATTCCCACACATTCCTTCGTTCCTCAGCCTACTGCTTTTGAGGGACCTGGATGTATCTTACTTTCAATGGCTGCTATTGGCGCACTGTATGAACAGGATTATGCGCAAGCGAAAGCACTATTTGAATCGGCGAAGAAAATGCTACAGCTCTATATAGAAGACCGGCGCAAGGCTGGTATTCGCAGAGCGGATCCCCGAAAAATATCGGCAGACTCGAGGACCCCGGAGACCTCCTCTCACACGCCAGTATGGCTTGTACAGGCTATGCTTTTGAATATTATCTATGGTATCAATTGTGCAGACAAAGTAGCGGGCGATAATGCTATGATTCATTGCGCAACCTTGGTCAGCCTTGCTAGGTCGGCAGAACTTGGTAAACCATCGCCCACTGATAATGGGTCGTCACAAAAGGATGTACGAATGACCAATGGTGAGAATGTGGTGAATGGCCACATCAATTCCGGGATCCCAGATGATCAACAGGAGTGGCACAACTGGAAAGTTGCAGAGGAAAAGAAACGGACTTTATATGCAGTCTTCATACTCTCCAGCATGCTTGTGTCTGCCTACAATCATCAACCAGCCTTGCCTAACTCGGAGATCTTGACAGATTTGCCTTGCGATGAAGAATTCTGGTCAGCGAAAGATGCCCATACTTTCTATGCTATGGGTGGCTCGCAAAAGGCCGATGAAAGCCAAATCACCTTCAAAGCTGCTTTGCACGAATTACTGCGGGCCGGCAATAACCCGCAACACCAGCAGGCACAAACTCAGGGTTTTAGAAACGGACACAATGCTCAGGAATCGACGAAAGGTGGTTTGAAACCAAGTACATTTGGATGTTTCATCCTGATTAATGCAATACATAATGTCATTGTAAGTCTTCATTTGAATTCTCCATTTCCCCCAGATTTCGGCTAGTTTTGTTGTTTAATATCCAGTCAAAGTAGAGGGTACTAACGCGAGTACAGTGGGAAACCCGACAGAGACATGCGTCGAATAACACGAAGGAGGCCAATGAGAGAACCGAAAAGATGCATCGTCACATTGAACCTGTCTTGAGAGCATGGCAGGAGGCATGGAAACGCAACGAGAAGCACGCTGTGATGCGCCCTAATCCGAACGGATTGGGGCCGCTATCGGCCGACAGTGTTCCTCTCCTTGACTTGGCATATATTCGCTTGTTTGTAGATATGTCAAAGTCAAAGGAAAAGTTCTGGCAACGCGATTTTGATGGTATGGCAGATGAACTTGCCCCCGGGGGAAGCGAGATGGTCCAGAATGCCGAGCACTCTCCTAGCTCCAATCCCGATCCTTTAGAATTTTCAGGCGGTTCAACTACAAGCTCAGCGTTCGTCGATTCTCCCACATCATCAAACTCCCTTCCTGACTTGAAACCCTCCAGAGCTTTCCAAAACCCTCCTCAAATTTCTTCGGCAGACCTTAAAGATCGTGAAGACCATCTTAGAAGGGCAGCGAACTATGCCGTAGACGCTCTTACAATGTCAAATAGATATGGCATTACTTTTGCCGACCTGACATCCCGAGAACTTCCACTACAGTCTGCCTTGAGCGCATTTGATAGCGCACAAGTAATAGCTGAATGGGTAACGGCTTTGCAGGAACGCATCGGACGTGGGCTGAACGCAATCCTAGGCAAAGATCGTGTTGATATGGACGTGGTACCTGGTATACTATTTATAGAGGTTGAAGATGCAACACTCTTGCACAAAATTCAAGAAGTTCTCAATAGCGCTGAACGGAAGATGCACCTCGAACAAACATATACTATTCAGACGAACGCTCCTCGAGGACTTCCGGCACTAGATGATTGTGGATACGGAGCCAAAATCTTAAGAGTAACTGCTTACATGCTTGATAAAGCTACAGTTTGGCCAGGTTTTTATCCCCTATCCCTGTTTTATATCCCAAAATGCTAATCTGAGTCTTAGTAACACGTATCATGGCACGCGCCTTGGAGACGCAAGCTATTCATATGCAAATACGAGCAGAACGCTCTGTGTCGTAAAGATAAAGCTATCTCCATGTATCATCCGATTCAACAAAAGTTTTTCCAACAAAAAGAAAAGTTCTTGTCATCCGGAAACTCAAGAGATGCCTCAGTTATGCATATACAACAAAAGCAATTCTCTAACATCATTTTGATCTTTTTGTAAAAAAAAAAAAAAAGACAATAAGACTTGTCATGTCTTGTTGCCTTAAATTCGCGGTACATATGGGTGGAAGGTTGCCTATTTCACATACATACAGCACAAAGATGACAGCTTTGGGACGATCATTCAGAGCTTTTCTAGGATGATCTATCTTTACGAAACGATTTTCTAGGATGATCTTTACGAAACGATTTTCTATTTGCAAAATACGCATTTGCATTCAACGTTACTTTGGACTCAACATACTATCTTCGTGCTGGGAGTCACGGCTATTTCTTCATTGGGCTGGAATCTCTTTTTGGGTTGGTTTTGACTGGTTGGGCTAAGGTGTTTGGGGATAATGCTTTTTTACATTGCGATTGTTTAATGCAATGTTGGTTCAATGATGGGATGCCTGTTGATGATTTGGGAGGATGAAATTTTTCCTTTGACATTATGTCTAGTTAGGAGGCGTTCATTATATTCATAATTTTGGCAGAGGATGGACCTGTCAAAGTGACAGAGAGGCGAAGGCGAAGGCAAAAGCAAAGGCAAAAGCAAAAAATTAGTGGATGGATGGATGGGATTGCTGGTGTGATGGATTTTCGTTTGAGGGATAGGATAGGAGTGGTTGATGAGGGTATGGGATGGGTTGAATTGAAAGGGCGTGATATTCAATTGAAATAAAGGGGCATGGGATTGGATTGAAAGGGTATGGAATCGGAATTGGGATCGGAATCGGAATCGGAATCGGAAATGAAATCAATGGTATCAAATGAGATGCCAACGGGAATCAAAATCAAATACCACCTTGCTTGATCGGGTGATGTAGGTAAAATGGATAGGAAAAAAATATCAAAGTACAATGAGAAATTGTTAAATAAAATGAGAATGAGAATGAGAATGAGAATGAGAATGAGAATGAGAATGAGAATGAGAATGAGAATGAGAATGAGAATGAGAATGGTGATGGTGATGGTGATGGTGAATTTGTATTGTGAATGCGGACGTGGATGTGGAAGGGGGCTGTGAAAAGTGTGAGGTTAGATGTTGAAGGGTTGAGAGAAGTGCGCTTGATTCGAGAGATGTAGTGAAGAGAAAGGAAAGGGGGAGGGGAGAGGAGGTTGGGGTTTATATATAGTATCTACTTGGTGAGGGGTGAGGGGGAGGGGAAGGAGAGGATAGTGGTGAAGGGGAGGAGAGGCTAGTGGTGAAGGGGAAGGGGGGGCGAGCTTTAGGTATTTAGGTACTAGTAGATAGTAGATAGTAAGAGTATAAAAGTATAAAAGTAAAAGCCCTATAGTAGAGGGATGGGGAAAGTTAAAGAAGGGGTTGGAGGGGTTGGAGGGGTTAGAAAATGGGAAAATAAAAAGCTGAAAAGATAAGAAGTTAAAAAAAATAGAAAGATAAAAAAATAAAAAAATAAAAAAATAAAAAAATAAAAAAATAAAAAAATAAAAAAATAAAAAAATAGAAAGATAGGAAAATAAGAAAATAGGAAGATAAGAAGATAGGAAGATAGAAAAATAAAAAGTTGGAAAAATGGGAAAATAAAAAAATAGAAAGATAGAAAAATAAAAAAATAGAAAGATAGAAAAATAAAAAAATAGAAAAATAAAAAAATAGAAAAATAAAAAATTAGAAAAATAAAAAAATAAAAAAATAAAAAAATAGGAAGATAAAAAAATAAAAAGATAGGAAAATAGGAAGATAGGAAGATTTGATAATTTAATAAATTAGATTGTAGATTGGGGGGTTGGGGGGTTAAGGGGAGTGATAGGAGGGATTGAGAGTGATGGGAGTGAGAGGAGTAATAGGAGTGAGGGGAAAGCGAGATGGTTAAGGTGGTTGAGGTTAGAGCTATACTCGAGTATAGGAGATATAGTATTAGTGATTAGCGAGGTGGGTATACTAGTATACTAGTACACTAGTACACTAGTATATTGATATTGGAGTTCACGAGTAGGTATGATTGAGCGAGTATTAGTATTAGTATTAATATTAATATCGATATTAGTATTAATATTAATATTAATATTAATATCGATATTAGTATTAATAAATAAAAGAATAGAAATAGGAATAAAAATAAAAATAAAAATAAAAATAAATTATATAATTATATCAAATTTTAAAATCATTAATATATTAAATTTTAAAAAAAATTAAATTTAAAAAGTAAAAAATACTTTTAATTAAAAGAAAAAAGAATAAAGAATAAATAAATAAATAAATAAATAAATATTCTCGCTTTTTTGTTTATAAAAAAATAATAAAAATTAAAACTTTACTTTTTAACTTTTTTTTTAATTTTTTTTCTATTTATATATTCACTCGTTTATTTATACTTTTTTTGATTTATTATTTTTCTATTTTCTATTAGATATTTAAACCCTTTTACAAATTATATATTGTTATGTATATATTATATAAATCTCTAAGAAACAAATAAAAATATAAAATATATAAAATAGTTTTTTTTAAAAAAACTTTAAATAAATATCGAAACTTTTTTACTTTTAAAAATAATATTATAAATTCTCTTTTATATTATCTTCTTTATAAAATATTTAAATAATATTATATTAATTTTTAAACATAACTTTATAAAAGTAAAATAAATCTTAGATTAGGAAAATCGCTGATTTACAGCTTTAGTTTTTCTATAAAGACTAACTATAGAACATTAAGAATCAAAGAAATCGATTAGAAGAATAAGACCCAGACAATCCAAAAAATGAAACAAGCTCCTGCATAACAAAGAGCAAACAAGCAGGAATTACAGACATGAAATCCGCACCCATCGAAATGCATCAGACCGGTCGCGGGCTACGCCACCTCATATGACGCTCTTGTTACAATAACATTGGCTATTGACGTACATACTATCCAACTCCACGCACGTAGGGACCTACTATGAATGCAGCCGGTGCAAATGTAAGTTTAACTGAGGTTAATCGTTTGGAAAGTTGGAGTCCCCAAAAGATTGCTGGACAATCAAGGTGCTGAAGAGTCGAAGGCACTACTTCAATCTTGGGCGTATCCAATATAGAATGTATCGCAACCATCGGCAGGTTCCTGAGAACTACGTGTTACATACATGCTAGAGATGTCAAACGTTGGATGATTCTCTGTAAATGCTTGTATAACACCGTGTAGAAATTGAGAAGTGAACGTGGTGTGTATGAAAAGTGGACTAAAAGCTATTAGATTTGACAATTCGGCATCAACGTGACCATGACCAAATACTAAGGTGTATCAAATTTTCTCATTAAAATCCGAAATCCTGAATATGCAAAGCCAATTGGGAGATTGGGTGTATGCAATGAGATAATTCTTACATTATCTGGAAGAAGGTTTAAGGTTACGTATTTTTGAAACACGGTGTGAAGAGTTGATTGGAAAATTGAAATGGCTTACATGCACAACTCCTACAAAGAGCCTGAAGGTCAGGATGAACTCTTTATAGCCCACTACTTTTCGGATCCATGGGTTATATGCATCCGTATCTAGATGGAGAATATAAAGTGCGTTAGGATGTTTCTCATGCGCATCACCCCAGTTTTCATTGAAAATGATGCATGAGATGATTACCTTACAGAATAACCCCACTCTTGAAGTAGATGCCGCTCATTCCGCCATATTTGACGCTCTAGACTTTGAGAATGAATGACTGCCTTGATGCAAGATATTCCTTCAGGTGGGGTTGTGTTGTTGAATTATCGTACTAAGGGTGTGCGATATACTCGGACACGTAGTATGTAGTATTGCTAGGTATTAATCCGAATCGTCACATCACAATACTCCTATTGGTTTCGGTACCCATGGACCCTCCCAACGCGTCCAGCCTTTCTCCGTATTATCTGTAGAAGACTTGTGATCCATATCCACTTGAATGGTTGCAGCGGTGCTATCCAAATCATGTTCCATTCTCAGCATTTCCGCTCGATAGTCATTAAGATCTCCGGTTGCTGTGTGGGGAATCGAAGAGGCGTTGCTTTTGGAGGACTTAGCCTCGTCCCAATCAAATACTTTTTGTCGGAACTTGAGCGCTTGTAATAGCACCAGTGGATCCTCAGAAGACTCTTCCAGTTCATCTAACGCGCGGAGAAGGTCATCTCGTCCGTAGGCCTCAAGTCGATCCTTTATCATATTCAGATTAATTCCTTCTTGCTCTAGAACTCCGCGCACAAATGCCTTGCAATCATCGTCCTCTTCATCGATCGATAAATCTGCCCAGTAAAAGTCCCAAATCCATTTCAGTGCTTTGCGCGCAGCTATTCGAAGTTTAGGGAGTGATGGAAGTTCCTCGTGGGTGGCTTGGTGTCGAAGTTCGACGTATGTAGCTGGCAAACCGATAGTTTTCGCAATGGAGTACATACTTAATTTGCGACGTTTGTCTTGATGACTATCGAGAAGACCTGTGACGAATCTAATAAAAAGACACAGAATATGGTTTAGTAATTAGATGGCAATGCTTAATGGGAAGATCTAGATCATACCGACAAAAAGCAGCAGAATAAGCCGCTCTCACACAATAGGATGAATTTCCGGGGACATCGTTCAGAATAGCCGAAGTAATAATAGCAGTTGATTCAACAAGATGAGGACAGTTTCCTCGTTGCATCCAAACGGAGATGAGGCATACGGCTTGTCGGCGATGGATATCATTAGGAGGGGTTGTCTCTGTATTTTGGTAGAGTTTTTCGCGCACTTGGATAAGTTCGCGACGCGATCGCCAAGGTGTTATTACATATTGAACCATGATTCGTGTTTGGAAGAACAAGCTGAGTTGGTATTTGAGAGAAGACGATGTTTCGGAATAATAATTGAATATGTTGATTCGCGATTGTATGGTATTTGTTTGATGTTACCAACAAAAAAGTGGTTTATTGGATGAAGAGGCTCGTTACGATTTGACAGCCGAGATTTTAGCGTTGATTGAGAAGTAAGCTTAGAACAACCTCAAACTTAGACTTCTTTTGTTTTATTGGGTGAAATATGGGTTCTGACTGTTCTTACAATTGATCACTGAAAGGAGGAGGCAGGAGAGGAGAGAAGAGAAGAAAATAGAAGGAAGAGAGGAATCGATTTTCTCAAGTATGGTTGGGGGGATCTAACACGTCTTCAGTAGCATCATCTCATAGGGAGTCTCTTGTCTTTTCTTTTTAATCCGAACTTCAATTCGGGTATTGATATTGTATAGAACTAACTATATACATGTCCATGATTTGGGCAGACACACTTTAGAAGTGTCTAATACCGATTTAACATAATACATCCCAATTTTGAGCCTATGCTCATTCCAGTCATTGCTGACATGATCCTATAATTTTCAATACTCCAATGCCAAGTACCCACTATTCAAAGCCCAAACAACTCCATCGCTAAATTCAAAATCATAACTATTTCCCATCCGGAGATCCATGCTCCATTAATTCAGATCCAGCCTGTTTCTCCATAATTCGTTGCGTAACTTGCGTTGAAGTTTGGGAAGCTTTGTGTAGTACCCATCATGTATGCAGTGGTGTCAACCATCTGAACAGGGGTTTCTGACACAAGCTCTTGCTCCTCCTCCTCCTCCTCTTCTTCTTCTCCTTCACCATCCTCCTCATCATCTTTGTCGTCATCCTTCTCGGATGGTGGTTGCCATGTCTCCTCCAACTTCAAGCCTTTCCCAGCCGGCTCGGGTCGACGATAACTATTCCCCAAGAGCTGTGACGACATCATTCGATAGTTGTCCAGTTGCGGATCTGACAGTGACATTTTGCTATTGTCCGGAATATCATATAACCCCATACCAATCAGCTCCTCCCCCTCTGGCTCATCGTCGGAAAGTGGGTGGTAAGGTATCGCTTCTTCTGGGGTGAAGGTGGGTTCAGGATGTTGAATGGGTAGAAAGTTGTCTGGTGTAGGTGGTGTGGTACCATCCTCGAATCCATTTGTTGCAAAGTTGTTCCAATCAAAATGTGAATACATGGTTGGATCTTGGTTATTGTTTGTGTATGGGGCTTGAATAGCCATCATGGAATCGTCTAATGGTGTATGATCTGGGGTGTATATTTGGTCGAGTGGATATGAAGTAGGAGCGGTATGGAAAGGGTATGAGTTGTGGTGATCCTCGCTGAATGGCATTGACAGAGGGGAGAAGCTTGAGTCCGGTGATGCGTATCCTGAGTAAATGGCTGGCGTCGAGACATCGAAGTTGTAGTACTCCTGAGGATATGGGAATCCGCTCGTAGACTGAACTGGTTGATACATTTCTTGTTGTGAAGATGGGTGCCAACTGACGGGACGATTCGATCTCACTGGCATTTGCGTTTGGAGTCCATCATTTGACCCCCATGGATCCGTCGCCATTATCTGTTGTTGGCCGAGCATAGCCATCTGGCGTTGGTACGAGCTATCTGACATGAGGGTCCTCCGTCTGTTCTGTTTGACGGAGCATCGTGGGCTATTGCTTGTACTGTTTGGTTTGGTAACGCGCATCGGTGTCATATTCCTTTGTCCATTCGACATCGACAATCGATTTCGAGACTGCGAGGGCTGCGCCATTTGTCTCGAAACGTTTTCCAGAAACATCTGAACATTGTCATCATAACCCATCATGTTCGTTCCATAGGCTGAGGTAGCATAAGTTGAATCCATTTTGTGATATCGTATAAGGAGAGGAGATAGTTGAGGAAGAGAATGAGAGAGAAAGTTGAAAGTTGAAGAGGGGCTGGTGAGGTATATGAACTAACGTCAACTGGACGTTAATAGTCGAGGTATCATAGCCTTGATATGACTTAAGCTAGGGAATGCTGAACTTAAATTATGAAAGAGGGATCTACCCAATCCTCTATGTGAGGACTTAATATCGGCAGTACAAATATGAAGACTACCATGTAAGTGACTTACCGTAAGGTTGCGGTATGTCGTCTGTGTCATCTGGCTGGATGATGGGATCCCCAATCGATCCCACGAATGGACAAGGATTAAATCGTAGGGAATTCACCGGGCCTGAGCTTCTTCTGGGGATACTAAACACCAGGGCTTTGTTGGCGGTCAAAAGTCAAAGCCCCTGGGCTTGCAACATACGGAGTACGCAGATTCGAAGCCAGCGGTACAAAGGAAGACAAGGGGTAAAGCTACATCCCGCGGCTAGTTACATATCGCGTACGAGGCTCCTCTCTTTCACATGAGGTGTGAGATGATCAAAGGGGTGCGTGTTAACCGATGAATCAACTTCCTAAAGAGGAGAACTTTGCTATGCGAGATAGAAGGGCGAGAAAAGGCGGTCAGCTTGTATTGGCACAAGGGTGGGATGACTTTTCAATTTTCAAGGGTGTATATATCAAGTAGCCGACGGGTCCAAAAATGCCATATGCCACTCTTTTTGTGGAGCGAGTTTGGTATGTAAGACCGTATGTAGTAAGAGAGTAGTTGCATTATCCGGTTATGGTAGTAGTGTGCTTTCATGGATGCTATGAACGTCTAGCATAATTAGCATATTAATCTAAGCCAAATATGTGGCCCTCTCGTACTGACGCAACGCCCTCTGTAAGTTTTTAGATGTGGATGTTTCGATACTTTGGTCGTTAGTTTCGTCGTAGTGCACATGTTAAATTATGGAATCTAGTCAAATTCTCGGCCCCATCGATGGTCCATTACAAGCGTGGGTAAGCATTCCAATGGTTCCATATTCATGGTCCATACATCGAAAATCCCTCGATCGTATAGTCCTAGACTCCCTAGTCCTATAGGGAGGGCCATTCCATTGAAAAGCCTAGAAGGTTCACACTAATTTCGTATAAACCAACTATCAAACGACGGCCCAACTCCCAAGTTAATTATGTAGCCTACTGAAGCATACGTACAGATGGGTCAAATTTCAATACGATTAGGTAGAACCACACAGGTCGGTTACGGGGAGATGTATGTAGTACGAATAATACTGAAATGCAGTACTACCGACCAACTGCAATGTATCTAGACCTGACATGGCCATGATGCTGTAACTTAGGTAGGTATCATGAAGCATCTAAGTGGCAAACACGACTCGTTCTACATACTCCGGACTGTATATAACACATACCCTTGGCTAATCTGACTTTCCGAGCACACCGCGGGATATTTCATATGTATAGCATGAGCAATCGAATAAAGTGAGCATTCTATCATAAACTCCACATATTAAAATTCTGATAAAATGCATGTGGTAACGCATATTATTTTTTGCCTTATTGTACCACATGCGCTAATCGGTAAAAGAATGGTGAGACTTTTGACGGCGGAGAGAGTGGGGAGTAGCTAAACAAGACTTTGAGGGAATGGATGATGCAGAAATAAATCACCGACCGTTCAACATCCTTGATATCCGGGTTAAAGTAGAAAACTTTACTGTATTACGGAGTTTTCAACTAACTAAGGATAGGTATGATTGGATGGATGACCGATGGATCTTATTCAAGTTGTTAGGGATTGGGAACGACCCTTGAACCAGCCACCACAGCATGGTTATATGATCAAGGTTTAAGAGTTCAAGGTCAAAAGAAGGCTACCGGTATCTATGATCTATCACGACTAATCACGAAACACCAATGATATGCAAATATACAACATCGAAAAGCCCCCCGTTGTGAAACTATGAGCCACAGCCCAGATAATTTTAGGTGCGTCAAATTGTCAATCGTTTCGCCCGCTGTACCCAGCTAACTTCTAAGGTAAGCTTTTCATCGTCACAAACATGATGATCTTACAATAATATTATCATTTATTCTTGTTAGAGGGTTTCTGACCAGGCGCCAAAGTTATAGGAAACACCGATTAGCACACCTGTATTATGGTATTATCTATCACACACACCATGCATATCAAGGCCTAATCAGCAGCCAAAAGGCAAAGCAATCATTATGAGCAGATTCAGCAGCCTTCATTAATTGAGCATGAACCCGCGGCGAAGGATAAGCAAAGGATGCACAAACACAAGCACAAATTGCATGCATGCGCAGTAATAACTAAGACCGGCATATAGCAAGCAGATCATGAAGCTATAAGCGTGACCTGGTTTTACTTTCCAAAGGTTTCGATTATCAACGGAGATGAAAAGACAGAAAAAACGTTTTAGACCCATGTTCAATGTTGGCATGTATAGTCAGTCTGAGGGCCCCTGAGTTCAGTCTCGATTCAAGATTAAGGCTTTGTTTGGTCATCGAAGACCCTAAGAACTTAGAAGGCGCTTTGAATTCCAAGGTTGTGTTATTGTCTTAACTATCTTAACTATCCTTGTTTTGACTCCTATACGGTAAGCCCCTCCCCTCCCCTCCCCTCCCCTCCACTCCCTCGTCGTCCGAGCTTCTAGGATTCTTCAAAGTCAAGCTAGATGTGGGTTGTCCGATATGAAATACGGAGCTTATATCGAATCGAATAGAAATACACGAGGAACCCAAGGATGTTTCGCCAGGGGAGGTGAGCATGATGTTAACATACATCGTGGACATGGAAAAAGCAAAGCACGAACGTAATAAAAGTTACAACATCGGCGCTGAAACCGATTCGGATTTGTTGGTGCGTAGAGAGCCGGAACGAACATAGGAATTCAAATCAATTTCATATGAACTAAAATCTCAGAAACCTGTGGCGGCGATAATATAGCAACCTGCGTTCATGCCATGTGGACTCCAAAGTCATCAATTAGATGAATTTTAATTAATTAATTTTTTTTTCATCCTCTAAACTATAAGGGGCATAACCGGAGATTCTTTTTCTTGTACGGAGTAGACGTTTGTACAAACACCCCGCAATAATCCCAGTTATACCAGCATATGAGCCGGGCCCTTGGAAACTTATATTGCGAAAGAAGAAGAAGAAAAAAAGACTAGTACGATATGATTCAGTACTGACTGCAGCATCTACAAGTGCCTAAGCCTAAATGACGCGTAAAAACGACGTTTCTCTAATAGGAACGGCATGATCCTATCCTATTCGATGGCCAAGAACTAATTCTCAGTCGCTAAAGGCTAAAGGCTAAAAGCTAAAGGCTAAGGTAGATCTTGCCCATGTGTCACTTTTTGCAATTCCCACAGTTTCCCCTTGCTTTTCCCCTCTTTTAGATATCAACCCTTGTCAATTTCGTCGATCGTTTTTCTCTTTGGATGGAGATGACAGAATCTAGGATCTAGAAGTTTTAGACCCATTCATTTCATTCTGACCCAAGCAAGGGTCCGGCTACCCTACCAAACTTAACGCTCGAGACATCATAGCACAATGCGCCCTCGCTTCGAATCAGAATGGGCGATTCAGCAAGAAGAAGAAAATTTGACTGCTCGACGCTCGTCAGAAATTTCATCCCGGATGACAAGGCTGGGACCGGCCTTCCTTTTCGGTTTTCTATTTACAAGGGGGGTTGCACCTTTAGTGACACCCACTTTCCTGGAGACAGGCGGCGGGTATAAGCTCGGATGGCTGAAAGGGAACGGGATCCCCTACGAAATGAGGCACGGAATTCTTTTCAGGATGTTGATCTATTATTGCTTGGATCGCTGGATTCTGTTGGCTGGCCGTTCTATGCAGTAGCGCTGCCTCATGTAAGCTTCTTCGATTTTGATATAGCCAGTGATCCTTTCTTTCTTTGGTCGTTCTAAACTAAGCACAGCGTACCGACCGATAGGTATACCATCCTAAGGACTAGGGCCCAATAATTGGGAGCTGTATTTGAATCTATGATGTGGTGGTAATGTTGATCAACGGCTATCCTAAATTGACCTAAAGCTTTTGAACAATAAACGAGCATTATTTTTGAGTATCATCTCATGCTGATCAGCCAACCATCCATCCCGTCTTACGGTCTTATTGTGTTAGGCTCGGTAGGTTCAAATCAAAACCTTCATCATCCATCTCGTAAGTTGTAAGTTGTAACCACCAGGCCCTTTAGGTAAATACGTAGCTGCATTAATTTACGCTATGTCCATCGTACCCTCATGCGCGCATTTGAAACCTTCAATTCCAACATCCATCGGATTCCATCCATGATGATCCATCCATCCATCCATCCATCCTATCCTCGTTCCGCTGATGGAAATGGTGGCAGCCGATCTTTACTCTCCCTTTAAGCACAGCTGCACAGGTTGAATGGTGGGTATATCCCGCAAAAATAATATGAGCTGCAGCGACCATTCAATGGTATACTCCAGTATATTCTATTGGCCCAAATATCCCTGCCACTTTGATATCATATCGGATTGTATGGGTCATAATGGGTGGAGTACCCAATATATAGGGAGTGCGACACCCTACCTGCCCTTCCATGTCCTCGGCTTTCGAAATTCGCACCGTTGCAGACGCTTGCAACCTATTCCGGCCCCAATTCCTCTGGACCAGGGCGAAAAGCTACTCTCTCTGAGTCTCTGTACATACTGTACCTAAGCAACCAAGATCAAAACAAGGTCCAGGCAAGCCAGCCAAGTCGTGACTGTGACTCTGTGACTGGCTTGGGGAATCTGGATGATGTGTTTTGCTTTGGAGCGACCCATCGTATTACATGACCGTACATTTACTGGTGCCCACCTGATAGGCAATCTAATAAAGAGAGACCGGCGCGATGAGATTCAAGGTAATTTGAAAGGGCTTGTGGAACGTATGGCTGATTGACGGTTCGATACATATGCATGTAGATGACCAACGAGAAATACGATGGTGATTTGTTTTGCCGTGTTTGAACTCTGTGTTTGTAGAAGAATAAATTTTTCGTATTCCCCTTTTGCATTGACTGAAACCTAACAGTTAGATTTCGATAGTTTTCTCATCATCCTCCCGGCGTTTAGTGTTGATTAACAAGACTTGTCAAATCATTATAGGCATCCGGAGGTTTATCACACAGTATCACCCAAAAGTTTTCACCAGCAAAAAGTAAAAGTTGGCAGGATAATCAAAATTTGATTGATGTAACATCCCCATCCTCATCATCCATCCACGTTTCCGGACAACTCAATGATCTCTAAACAAGCCTTGTACGCCGATGCCGACGCCGTGAATCTCCCTCTCCATGTGAAAAGAACTTAGAAGAGGCACAGGGTTCTTCCATAGATAGAATTCCGCTTTTTCCCATGCCCGATACCTCGGAGAGTCAATAATGCGGAACAGAAAAGCTAAAACAGGGGTTATAGTTCGTTGCTTTTTTCTCCATGTCCCCTCCCTCCCTCCTCATCCTTATCCTTATCCATAAGTAGTCACTGGTCACTGGTCAGTCATGGAAATAATGATGCTCGCTAGGTACATACCAACCAGTATCAGGTTCCAAATCTTGTCTCCGATTGATGCTAGTGTGCTGCAACGTGAATCCGACCGTTGTTCGCATATACAGTAGAGTACATACATCCTACTTTGAAGCGAAAGCTAAAGCTACCGCAGCTGAAAATGTCTTGAATCGTCCCTCTATGCCACGCTCCATCCATCAGATTCAGTTGAGCGGATTACGCGCCAAAAAGAGCGATGGACTGGCCATTTGTTAAAGTAGCATATATATCGGAGATTCGCTCAGGAGCAACAGCTTTAGCTTTGGGATTAGCCTAGGGTTTCGAGGGTTGAATCTTGATATAGGTAGGGCTTTTGGGATATACTGTCGTAACGCTATTTCCCTGTTATCGATAATTCGAACATAGGCTGAGCTCTAAAACCCCCCCATTGAACTGGCATTAGCACACTATGATTAGCATTTCTCCAAACTTCACCCGCGTGAAACCCAAAGGAACCTGGTGAACTTTATTGATTGCATACTTCATCTTATCCCTACTATTATTTCCATGGTAAAGTGAGTATGGAAAAGAGTATCGAACCATTTCTCCCATGGATTTATGGATGAGTAATAATGTATAAGCCAATCAATACCGTATTCAAATATCTATTATTGGCTTAATTACTTCTACAATAATATTGATATCATATGGATTGATCAGTGGATACTACTCATTAAGCTACTGAACAATAATTCAGGAGGGGGGGGAGAGTAATGATATACATCTAAGCGTCAAACCAAGGTTCTAATCCTATGAGCCTCAATCGGGGAGCTGGAGCTCAGCTAACAAGCGTATGACAGAATGATAGTCAAAATACGAATCTTGCTAGATCATTACTCGATCAAAATACCACTATTAAGTTACGCTGTCTTACAGTCCGTAGATAGTCACTACTTAGTTACTAGCAGGTAGTATTTGTGGAGGCCAAAGACATAAAAGGTCGAGAACTTCTTAGAATTAGACGGGAGGGTCGGTATTTTGAGTCGAGGCTAGAGTTTTGACTCAACGAATAATAGACATGCATGATTTATGAAAACTACGTGGTGGTGGATTAGGTATCATGATATTGATTTGGCTGTTGTATCTATGGTTGAGTGAGCCTTTTCAACCAAGTACTTCGTAGGTCTACCTAGCATTTATCATTATTGGGATGAGAGATTTCTATAATATGTGGTGACGGCAAAGCAAGCACCTTTAGATGCACACCATGCATTACTCAGCCACACACATACGCAAATGTACGACTTGAGTCTTGATTGACTCTTCTCTTTTCCAGGTTCGGGATTCTTGCTTTGCTTGTGCTTGAACTTCGTAAACACGGGTGAACGACAGTGAGCACTGAATACGCGATATTAAAGTTCGAATGTCGAAAAGAAAGGCGAATAATGAAAATTTACATCGGATGAACAGTCATGTTTTTTCCTTTCTTTTTTGGGCATGGTATACGTATGTGCAGCTTGTATAGCCTCTTTTCCTGCTTGCTTCAAGTTACTTGATTGATTGATTCGATGGTAAGGATGGCGCCCTGAAAATATGATGGAGCACAAATATGAGAAGATGCGCATTTACCTTTCGGATATGCTGATGTTATCCGAGCTTCGGGATGAATGGCTGAATCGAATGCTGCAACTGAGACTGGATGTCACCGTTCACGATGTAATTAAGGGTGGAGGGAGGCAAGCAAGCGGGATCCTTACACTTTCGTCGTACTGGGAGGCTTCGTTCTCACCGAGAGTGATCATCCATCTCACGCCTAGGTTTGGGGTCTCACGATACATAGCCTGGAATGATTGAGCGGCATAGCATGACGACAACGGAGGTTGTTTCTAGTTGAGTAAGTAAGGTGGTAGGTAGGTAGGTAGGTAGGTAGGTAAATATCCAATGTTAGGTTCTTATTGATCTCGTAGTACTCGTACAGTCTACTGCACGATCTAGGAAGGAAGGAATCGGATTCGTCTCGTAGAGTCGTAAGTGGGTTGCCACGCCCATTTTTCTTCTCCTTCCCTCTCCATTATTCTTTCGGTTGGTGAGAGAGTTACGAAGGATGGGTTGGTGGCCCGTTGGTGCTGTACAACGCATCTGCATCATCTTAAGACTCATTGTGCGGGCAATGGGCGGATTGGGTTATCATCGGTGTAGGCCTTGATAAATGATACTTCAGGGTCAGGGCCAGGGAAAAAACTAGCAAGGCACGAGATCAAGAGATCCTCTCTTCATACAGTAGAACCAGGTTGATAGTTGTGTGTGGGAAGGGAAAGAAGTGGAATAACGTGCTGTGCTTACTTACTTTCAAACATGCTTGCTTCCATAAATGAATGCATCCAGATCCATATATCGTAAATGCAAGGTCCAACTCCACACACACATACATACCAGTACCTACCTCATCTGTATACATATTACACAGCGGTGACAAGATTCCATGGTTGGGTTGGGGTATGAATGAATCGAGCCGATGCGTACAAAGTACTTACTTCCGAACGCAGTAGGTGACAAGTCAATCTATTTGATCATCATTATCCTTCAAAGCTTCAATCTAGGATCTCCTTCCATTTCCATGTGTACTCGGGGTGATGGATGGATGGTCTAGGTACTACAATGCTGCGTCGTTTGCATCATTTGTATCATTTGCATTACCCCTTGTATTGAAAATAGGTACTGTAGGTATGTATTCGGCTGAGGAAGGGGTACAGGGGGAAGTGGATGATACCCTAATATTATAAAGGGGACATCATACATGTTATTCAATATACTCGTCTCCTCATCTGCATTTCATGTATTGATGAGACATAGCATAGCATAGCATCGCATATCATATCATCGCATATTTATCGATGACATTATTGAATTTCTTATCGATAATAATCGGTGAGGGGTCGGTCTGCGGCGAGAACAAGAACAAGAACAAGAATAAGCACACCAATGATATCAATGACATCAATGTGCACTACAGTAACTACAATATGAACGAATACAAACCATCAAAGAAATGATTACCTACTTACGGATAGTAGAAAGAAAAGAGAGACAAAATCAAAGGGAGAAATCCGTTTGAAACTTTGCTATAGAGACGGGAATTTCATAAGGGATTCTACAGAAAATGAATCAGTGAATTCTTGTATTTCCTCAAAACATGAGGGGTAGCTTTTAGAACGTCATCGCCAAACTAATCTTCCAGCTACTAATTGTATACATAGAATCGAACAAATACTACACTACATAATAGAACAGAACAGACATAATCATCATTGAACCAAATGGCTAATTCAGCCCCACGAAAGATATCTCTCCCTAATAGAGATCAACTTGATGCTCATGATGAAGTATGCTACAACCATTGACAGCTTGCAAGCTCTTCAAGACTCCTTCGAGATTAACTAACATTTGCAGGGCCATTCAAGCGCAAGTGATTCCGAGTATCAACATGCGCTGGAGGTAAGTTTATTTGTCTCTCTCATATGCGAGATTCAGTTCCGCTTACGGATTTCTTCTTCTTGCAGGTAGTCTTCGATGCTCAAAATGCGCACCGTAGAAAATCATCCCTCGTAACAGCCGATACCCCCGCAGCGACCTTCCAGCGAAGAAAAAATACAGAATGCTATGTACATGCCTTGCTGGACAGTCAGCGTAAAAGCGGAAGGATGTCAAATAGTGGACTGGAGGGTATAGCGGAAACTTTGGCATCGCGTAGGATTGAGAGTGCTAAGGATGGAGCTGAGGAAAAAGATGATAAATTGGCGGATCCAAAAGCGCAAAGTCATAATGAAGAAGAGGAAATTGGTGGTCAATTTGATGAAACTTCTTGGAGAGATGATATTAAAGCAAAAGACGCAGGACAAGCGGTTGATGATGAGGAGAGTGGGAAAGTACAATTACAAGCTGAGGGTGCGACACATAGTAGACTTCTTACGAAGAAGCAGCTTTCGGATATGGCGTGGGGGGTGAGGGAATTGAGTAAAAGGTTAGGAAGTATCAGATTGAAGCTGAAGGTCAAGACTGTCTTTATCCTTACGAAGGCGCATGATGAGAGCTTGATTGCGAATACGAGGGAGGTTACGAGATGGCTTTTGAGTCCTGAGAGACAGGTTAGATATACGGTTTTTGTGGAGGAAAATTTGCGGGATAACAAGAAGTTTGATGCGAAGGGGTTGTTGGATGAGTTAGAAGAGAGCGAAGAGGGCCAGGTCAATGGGGATAAACATAAAAGGTTGAGATACTGGTCATCAAATATGTGCAGAACGAGACCGCATACATTCGATTTCATCATTACCCTAGGAGGTGACGGGACAGTTCTATATGCAAGTTGGTTGTTCCAGAGAATCGTACCACCTGTTCTAAGTTTCGCTCTTGGAAGTCTAGGATTTCTCACAAAGTTCGATTTTGACGATTTCGAGAAGCATTTAACCACGGCTTTTAGAGACGGAGTTACCATTAGTCTCAGATTGAGATTCGAAGGTACTGTAATGAGGAGCCAGACAAAAAAATCTAAGCCAATTGAAAATGGCGAGAGTAGTGATGAGTCGAGTCCCAAGAGAGACTTGGTGGAGGAATTGGTGGGTGAAGAAAAGGAAGATGAGAGAACTCACCGACCAGATGGTACATACGAGATTTTAAACGACGTTGTAGTTGATCGAGGACCAAATCCTAGTAAGTAGATATCCACACTCACATACATTTTAATTAGCAAGTAACTTACACACCCAAGCAATGTCCTCCATCGAAATCTTCGGTGACGACGAACATTTCACCTCCGTTCAAGCAGACGGCGTTTGCGTCGCTACACCCACCGGCTCTACAGCCTACAATCTCGCCGCTGGTGGTTCACTCTGCCATCCCGAAAACCCCGTCATCCTCGTCTCGGCCATCTGCGCGCACACACTCTCATTCCGTCCCATCATCCTCCCAGATACCATTGTGCTTCGTCTAGGCGTCCCTTACGATGCACGAACGAACAGTTGGGCAAGTTTTGATGGCAGAGAGAGGGTGGAATTGTATCCGGGAGATTATGTGACGATTAGTGCTAGTCGCTATCCGTTTGCTAATGTGATGCCGCAAGGTAGGAGGAGCGAGGATTGGGTCAATAGTATTAGTGGGAAGTTGGGATGGAATACCAGACAAAGGCAAAAGGGGTATAAGGAGTGGACTTCTTCGTGATGATAGGGGGATTGAGTTGTGGGGTGTTGATATTGGGATGGAAAGGGGAGAGGGGAGAGGGGAAAGGGGAAAAGGGGAGAGGGATAATGGGAATGGGGTTATGATGTGATGTGATATGATACGATGGGAATTGGTAGAGAGAATAATAACACAAAATTCTATACTCCGTAGCTGATATTGGAATCATTGGCAGAGATTCTCAACCACCAGCTAAGATATCATCTTCAATACAAAATATATCAATTCATTACCCCTTTCACAAATCTCTCTCATAAACCAAAGCGACGAAATGTCACTTTGATCCATAGTTCTATAATGTATAAACAAGTGTTGATAACTCACCCACAGTCAAAGTTGTAGCGAGCGGGGTTAAAAGTTTAATCCAGGCTCCTGGGTCTTTATCATACTACCAAGCCTTGACTCGCGATGCACAGGAGTGATTCGCTGAGTATATTCGTCTCTTAAACATATCTAGTGCATGTGAATATATATATATAGATATAGATATATATTTATATATTCCATACAGTATTGCCTAATCTATACGGCACGAACCAAAAATCCAATCACCTAGTGTTTAAGAAATGTAGAATTTCTTTTTTTCCCTGACCACTGAATCATGCATGATTCATAGAGATCCGAGTTTCTTTTTTTAGACTTTTGGATAACCTTATTACTTAATTGGCATGAAGAATCGAGATGTATATTTATTTGCTTGTGTTTGTTTATTGGTTCGTTTGTTGATTTTTTGCATGAAATGTTTAATAAGTTTGCTTTATTTATATAATTACAATTGTATGAAATATTTAAGTTTCCTTTATATATACAAATACAAATACAATTACAATTACAATCACAATCACAATCACAATCACAATCAACAATTTCCAAGTTGTTTCGAAAAGATTAAATGAAAACCTTCGAGATCTGGTTCTTGTAAAAGTATAAATATACGCTCAAAAACTGGAGATGCTTTTACTCTAGTTCAGAGTCTAGTCGGCATGGACTTGTCTTTCAAGGCCCTTGGATAGACTAAAGGGGTCACCGGGGTCTCATGTTCACCGGTGTTGCTATGTAATAGGTAATAGGGGCCATATTTGCCATCATCTTCGCCCCATGTTTCTTGGCGGTCATTTAAGTCTCGTATTGTTACCAGCAGGTGTACTCCATACGCACAAGATAAAAGAAGTCAAATCCGTTGTCGATTTCTTGACCTTACAATTTTGACATCGGGCATTTGACTTTCACTCGTTTTGTCAAGTCGATATATAAATTTTCTGATAATATGAGTACCTATTGTTTACTCGCCTTGGCGGCGGCGGCTTCGGCGTCTGTGCTCGAACTACCGGTTCATATTCAAAACACTTATGTACGTCAGCATTGGGAAACTGATCAGATGATATGATGAACTAACTCGATATACTTTAGTCCTCGGTGGGCTTTCAAATTGGCTCGCCGGCAAAACCATACCGGTTGATGTTTGATACCGGATCCTCGACATCTTGGATTACAGGCCGCAATTGCACGGCTACTTCATGTCTCAACTCTAGCGGATACAACCGTACCGAATACGATGATGCAAGCTCATCTACATCGGTTAAGCTAGACTCATCTTCGAGCATTTCGTATATTGACGGTGATGGTCTTGCCGGATCAATCTTCCAAGATGTTTTCTCGGATGAAAAGGGGACTCTTGAATGGAACCAAACTTTCCTCGCCGCCAATCAAAGTTCCTGGCGCTTCGTCACCGCCGACGGTTTTCTCGGCTTGGCTTTTTCGTCCATTGCCGAGAACGATACTAGCACATTGGTCGAAACACTTCTTTGGGATGATAAATTGGATTCCCCTCGTTTCGCTCTCTATTACGGCACCAATTTAAACGATACTGGTGTCCAGAACGGCGTTCTTACTATTGGCGCTAGTCACGAAGATGTCTATGTTGATGGAGAAGTCGCCTATGTCCCCTTGCGCAAGGAAAATCCATATCAAGTCTGGCGGGCGCCCCTCCGCTCCGTCAACGTGCTCGCGGCACGTGGCGCCAATTCCACCGTCACGGTTCGCAATGGCCAAGCACCCACGACCAATGACCCAGTTGGTACCTATCCCAAGCACAACACCACGTGGGATATGTACGGCGCGGGAACGGCCGTCTTCGACACGGGAGCGGGTCGGATCTCCGTCCCGGATAGTATCATCGAGGCCGTCTACTTTAATCTCGGGTGGAACGTCACGAAATTGGAAACGGGGCTGGAACGCATGGAGTGTCGGCATTTGAATGCTTCGTGGGCTTTATCCTTTACGTTTGGCGAGGGAAATGATGAGTCGAATGATAAGACCTTCTCGATCCGTGGTGATGAGTTTATTGAACCGAGTTCGGAGTGTATGCCACCGATTGACAATAGCGGTGAATCTAATTTTGCTCTTCTTGGGGCGGCTTTCTTGCAGCGCCATTACTCGATTTTTGATTTTGGAGCGGATAGGGTGGAGGATTATGAGCCGAAGGTTGGGTTTGGGAGGTTGAAGGAGGAGTATGATTATTTGTATGTTTAGGCATAGATGTTACATTTATGTGATCACAATTGTAGATACTCGACACAGATAATTTAGTTAAACTAATGGTCAATATGGTATATCAACCACATTCCCTGCTATTATCATTCGTGTCAATAGTCAGCTGAACGTTCTGAGCCGAAAGCAAAAGAAATGTCTAACTATCTCATCTATCTGTCTATACAAAATACTACATCCATATTCTCTACTCGCTACTCCAGTATTCCCCGCATCGCCAGCTCTCCACAATAATAAACCAAGATGAGCACGCCAGGTATCATCTCCTAGAAATACCTCCAGCCTAAAGACTGAAGCCTTAAGCCTTAAGCCAGCTATTTTCCCAATCCAAGATTCATCTTACTTTTACTAAACTACCAACGACAAACTCGCTACTCACCACTTTTACCACTCACCACTCCTAACTTATCCCCCCCTCTCCCCCAAATCTTTAAATCAAGCAATAAGCATAAGCATAAATATAAATATAAACCATACAATACCCATCCCAACCCCAAAACTTCAACTTCAATTTTCTACCATTAATACATCCCTATTGTACATTATTTACATCTAAATTTCAATTTTAAGCATATATTTTCAAATTACAGTATTGATGATACATCAGGATCTTATAACCCAACATCTTCTTCCACATAAGTTCCCTCGCTCCCTCAACTCCAAACGGCACCAACCTCTTCAAATCCAACTCCTCACACTTCAATCCCTTAGCACGAATAAGCTCCGCTCTAGAAAACCCAATTCCCTCCCCTCCCCTCCCCTGCCCTCTCCAAAAGCAACAAATTGCCCCAGCCCAATCACCAAAAATCCTCCTCGTCCGAGGCGCCCTCGCAAAATCCCACAAAAGAATGTATGAGACATCCCCTCATACACCCACACCACAACGTTAACACCCTGTTCAAAAGCCGTTTGAGCAATCAATCGAGATTCATCAAAATTTGTTCCCATCCGGAACCAAACCACGGACAAGAACCAGACCAATTCGGACAGGCGGACGAGCTAGCATTCCGGCCTCACGGTATAGATTCGCTCGCTCTTGCGGGCTTGGCGGGCCAGATCGCACAGGGTGGAAATGATCTCTCGAGATAGGAAGGTTTTTTCGATGGGAAAGGGGATGATGTCATGGAGTAGAGTATATGTTTGTCGAATGAGGGTAGCGCATTTGTAGGATCGGTGGTGAGGCTTAGGAGGGCCGGAGCAGCTGGGATAAATTCGGAAGGGTTGATGATATTTCCATGGATTAATGAAATCAATCGAGATTTTTCTTCGCTGGAGCTGCAAACGAATTTGTAGCAAGTCTATGCGAGATAAGGTACGGAGCTATTTCCCGCTATCATAAAGTTTTTTTTGGCGGGCATGGCTGCTTCGTGTGGTGAGTTTGGGGGTGGTGCGAGGAGGGAGTGATATAATAGGCGTTGAAGGTATCGAGGAGAGTAGAGCAGTCGGGAATCGGATTTTTGAGGTGCCAAATGCTGCTCTACCATCGAGATTTTACTTGCTGTTGCCTGGGGCTAGGTTTCCTACGATTCTTTGGTGGTTGGAAGGGATATTGAGTTTGTGGATTATTATGCGAGTTAAGTTTCAGGTAACAATACAAAGACGAATTTACCGCCATATATAGATATATATAGAATCGTCAATGAACTCCTGGTACCCCTCATCAGCTTCTAGAATTTCTCATTCTCTGATAGTAATTCGCGAGCAGTTTGAGTGTAGTAACTTCCACTCCCTCGCGATAGATAGCCTGTCAACCCCGCATTCATTCAAACCGTGCCACATCCACAGTATAATAACCCTATCACAAATCCATACAGAAACCAGTTATCACCAGATGAAAAGATACCCACAGAAAGATGTTCGGATTTTGATAAAAATGAATGCGTGTAGTGATGAATGGGGCTGGAGTATTACTAATGAAGCATTCATCATTTTTCAAGCTATGATTATCTGCCGAGCATCTATCGCGTCTACGCGAGCCCCTATATCTATATCGATATCAGCCGAGCTTAGCTTCAGGCGGATACTTCAACACACATGTTCAATAACTCAGGATCCAGTAAGCCAGCCAATTTGTAACATATTTTTACAAAATTTCGATACTTTTGGGTTTCGCTCATGGAGATGAAATTTGTATCTTCTATAACATTTCCTGGGACAATCGTTCAACGGAATCGCTGGCGTATGTTATGCCCTCCAAATACCATTAGCGCAATCTTATAAAAGCATTACAGATGTTTCGCTAGGGTCTTAAAGTTATCGTTCTCTTATTACTGTAATATTAATGGGCGAACGCATAATTGGCAAGCATTTCCCTTCTTCCCCTTCCCTATCATGTATGAATAGATGCTCAACCCCTCCTAGATTCCCTCCTACTTTCTCTACTCCTATCCCTCTTCCTATCGCGGTCTTTATCCTTATCCCCTCTATCCCTATCCCTATCCCTTCTATCTCTACTCCTACTCCTCTCTCTTTTCCTATCCCTATCCCTGTCACGACTTCTACTCCTCTCCCTCTTCCTATCTCTCTCTCTATCCCCTCGATCCCTATCCCTACTCCGACTTCTATACCTCCTAGAATGACCATCTCTATCTCTATCCCTATCTCTCCTATCATCCGGCGACCGAGTCCTCCGTCTCGACCTATCATCATCCCTTGGTCTCCTTTCCTTGTCTCTCTCCCTACTTCTTTCCCTCTTCCTAGGTGGACTTCTCGCCGCCGCACTTTCCCTCCGTTCTGTCGCACCCGGTACATAGCGATCAATATTAATCGGACTAGTACTCCTCTCAATCCGGCTACTTCGTCTTGCTGTGGGTGATCTACTTCTCGCGCGGGATTCTCTCCTATGGCTTTCTCTATCTCGAGAAATTTCTCGTTTCCTTGTTGAAACGGGACTGCTCATTCTTGCATCATCCTTTGGTCTAGGCGTGGTTGCAACAACTTCTTCCTTTCTAGCTGATAAACTAGGCAGTAGTGGCTGGTTCTTACGTTCCTCGTTCCACTTTCTAGCTTCCTCAGCTCTTGCTTGTGCTGCGGCAAGTTTGAAAGCTTCTGCATCGATGTTTGAAGTGCCTGCCCTAGTTACGCTACTATCTGTACGTCTCGTATCACGGTCTCGATCCCCCAATCGATCACGGCTTCGCGACCTATAGCTTCTCCGTCGGTCTCGCGACCTTGATCGAACACGATCTCTGTCACGCCTATCATCACGGTCTCTACTCGACCTACGTCGTCGATAGTCACTTCGATCCCGATCTCGACTATCTCTTCTATCTCGGTCACGATCACGATCTCTGCTGTCGCGGCGTCTCCTATCATCCCGATCCCTACTTCCGCGTCGAGAACGTTCGTCTTTGTCTTTCCGGTCATCATAGTTTGTTTCTGCAGTCTTGGAGTCCTCTTTAATTTTGGATTCATCCTTAAGCTTAGTTTCATCCTTAGCCTTAGTAGCATCCTTAGTCATTTCAGGACTTTTAGCTCGTTGACTACCTCCTTTGTCATGACTGGACTCCTTTCCCTTTTCTACAATCGGTTTTGTATCAAGAAGTTGAGGTGTCTTCAAACCGGATTCTTCCTTAATCTTGGCAATGGCGGTCTTCTTGAGTTCTGTTGACTTCACGGGTGTATCTCGAGAGATTGGCATGATGGCTGAGGCGGGCATTGCCTTTCGAGGAGGAGGTGCCAAGGTCTCATCAACCTCCAGCTCCAATTGATGCCTAGACCGTTGAGCAACCTTTTTGCCCTCCTTCAAAAGATCATTGAGTGCTTCTTGTTCGAGACGTTCGATTTCCTCCTTGGATAATTCTGGCTTCGAAGCTGGTGTTCGGATACCAGCAGAACCTCTGCGTCTATCGTCATCGTATCTTCTTCTTCGATCGTCCCGGTCCCTATCTCGACCCCTATCTCTATCACGGTCGCGTTCGCGTTCGCGGTCCCGTTCGCGGTCCCGTTCTCTTTCGCGATCACGATCTCGATCCCTAGCTCGCTCCCTCTCCCTCCTCTCCCTCCTCTCTTTATCCTCCTTCTCTCGTTCCTTCTCCCTCTCCTCTTCCGCCTCCAGTTCCGCCTTCTTCCTAGCTTCCCTCTTCCTCTCCTGATCGGCCTCAATTCTCTTCTCCTCCTCTCTCCTCTTCAATTTCTCTTGCTTTCTCTTTTCTTCAGCAATCCCCCTTTCCTTCTCCCTCAACTCTTCTCTCGCTTTCTCCCTGGCCTCTCTTTTCTTCGCAAGTTCTTCCGCATACTGTTCATCCGTTTTGCCACCTCTCGAGAACTCCTTTTCTGCCGCCTCTTCTCCAATATCATTCTTGCGAATCGTGCGAACCCCTTCCTCGATTTCTGGAATATATGCCTGAATTAATTTTTCGATTCTCGCCTCGGCAGATTGATATGGACCCGCGCGATCCACAGCTCCCTCGATAAGTAGCATAGCTTTATTGCGCTCCAATCTGAGTAGTTGCCTGGGGTCTTTCTCTAATTGCTCTTCCGCAACAGTCAATAATGAACGTGTAAATTCATCCTCGAAATCCTGGATTTTCCACTCGTAATTAGCATCATATCCATCATCCAAATGAATACACCCTCTATCCCAGAACTCTCGCGGCGCAATTAGGGCGTATGAATACTTCGAAATACATACACCATTCTCCAAATCCTGCCAAATCTTCGTTTTCAACTCATCATAAGTACCCTTCTTCTTATACGTATGCGCCAATCCCTCAATCGCAGCTCTCGTCGCAGACGCAAGTGGTAATTCTGAAGTCTTTACTTTCTTTCGCGGCGGAGGTCCAGAATGTCCACCATCTTTTTTGTAGGACGATGTCATCGTTTTTTGCGATTTTTTCTTTGTGATATTGGAAATGAATTCCCAAACTCAAAGTATTATCGATCTTTAATTCATATTCAAAAAGAAAAAAGCTAAAGACCTAGTGCGAAGTTAAAAGGGATGCTTTACCCAAGAAGCCTAAAGTAAGTTATCCGCGACGGAATCCAAAGCCACGATCACGTGTCGATAATCAATCGCGCTAGTGGAAGCTAAAGTGACCTTCAACAACCACCATTCGAGTAGTCCTGGAGTAGCAGCCGTAATTGCGACTACACCATCCATCATACGCATCTGCAGATCTTCAATACTGATTGTGCAGCCCACGCCAAAACCAAACATACAATTATATACCCAAAAACTCACCTCGCATCATAAATAAAACATGGTTCACAAAGTTCTCTTCTGGACTGGCTTTGGTATATCCCCTGTTCCCCCCGCCCTCTTCTTGCACCTTATCCCAAATTCCCCCGCATTCCACGACACCTCTGCCTTTTAACTAACACACACCCCCAGGCCTTGCCGTTCGGGCCTGGCAACTCGGCCTCGAAATGCGACCCTTCTTCAACCGACAATCCCTCTGGGTATACCCCGTTTTCGGTGGTGTCGGTGCTTCGTTTGGATACTGGATGCAGGGAGTTGAGAGTCGACAACAGGCCATTCTTGGGGCAAGACGGACGGCTATTTTGGAGAAGAGGGCGAGGAGGAAGGAGAGAGAGGGTCTTGCTGAAGAGTCGTAGGGAACATGTTTCAGGATGGGAGGATTTGAATGAAATGAAATAAAGTGACGAATATGGGGTCAAGGATGGGAGTGGATGAGCAGGGAGGATAAGAAATCGAGATCAGATGCGGGAATTGTACAAAGTTTTGCAAGCAATTTGTCGATGGACAAGAAATCACCCAATACACTTTTAAGACGAGGATGTCAATCATGCATGGTAGGTCAAAACGTGGCTCACGATGCTTACAAGAAAATTGAAGTAATGGAGTTCTGGAATTTTGTTTCATCCCGCCATTACACTATCATACATCAGGTCTGAATCCTGATATCCTCTAAATTCTTTTTAAACGCCTTCTAACACCTGCGCCATAAAGTCATGTTTCTCTTGACACATTTTGAAAGTTGGAATATCGTAATGTACTATTGAGCTTCATTTCCGAGTCTATGAAGCACCGGTACAGAAGTCGTTGGTATGTTTCCTGACTCGGTAACAATCATCTGGATATACTCGGCCGGCGTGACATCGTACATGGGATTGCAAAGTTGTAGTTTCTTAACATCCATCCAGTTCTCCAGTGGTCCTCCGGCAATCACAAGCTCATTTGCTGGTGCAATCTCATTATGAACGATCGAATCCAAAGCTACTCGATCGGTGAATTTGATAGTCTCGCAAAGAACGATTACAGGCTTGTCAGCTTCTGCAGCTTCCATGGCAACCAAGGCTGTTCCTATCCTCGAATACAATCGTCCGTTTGTCATCATCGCGTGAGCACCTAGCAGAACTTTTGTTACATCTTGGATGTTGTGACTTAATCCATGAATTAGACAGTACTTGACTTCAATGCCAAGACTAACAAGTGCTGATGCCAAATGCTTCCCCTCATGTAAAGGTCTGGAGTCGACTACAATGACTCTAAATTTCTTGCCCATCTCGTGAGCTCTCATTAACGCTTTTTGAACCAGACTGCTCTTGGCATAGGTCAATATAACGTCACCATCTCGGATTTTCTCTGCGGTGGTATCGGCGATAACCTTATCGGCAAAAGTAACTCTCTCGCGCATAAATACATCGATGGCATCACAAACGTTCTCCTTCGCTTCGGTTTCTGACAGATCTGGGTCGATTTTTGATATCTCTAGTTTAAGCCACCGAATAGCATTACCCATAGACACAGAAAGCGGTCGACACGAAGCCAAGTACTCAATCTGGGGAGAAAGCACATGCGGTATAAAATGGCGTGTGAGACTTGCCCCTACAGGGGTTTTGTATGATTCGACAACCTAGCAGAGGGTAAGAATGTGGTAAAGGAATTTGTACCTATCCCAAGATAATCGCTAGAAAATAGACAGGCAGATGAGGGAAATCTTGGAGCATAGACTCACTCTTTTAAATGCTTGTAGTGTTGCCACAAGTCTCGCGCAACTACCACATATTGTGTAATTGCTCATTTGCAGCCCAAGGGCAAGCACTGCAGGATGAACATCTTTGCCTGCCCCAGCGATTGATGTTGTTCGGGGTTTATATAAATGTCTGAATAGGTCCACAGTTTTATCTTCTACCTTTGGCATTTCTACAGCTGGAGTGGATTTCGTCAGGCCTCCTCTGACAGGTAGATTTCGTACTTCTGCGCCTTTCTTGGGCTGAGATTTTCCTCCTTTCGCAGCTTCACTTTTTTGGCCTATCACTGCTGACGCAGGAGTCGCATTTTCGGTCACTGCCTTGCTTTGTACTGCTGCAGCTCTGCGTGCGGCTTTCTCTTCCTTCGCCCTCTTTTTCATTTCCGCAGCCGACAACTTTCCTCCATCGGCTGTGGGTGTCGCAGCTTCCTTTGCATTTCCAGATTTCGTACTCGGGGCTTTGGCTTGTACTGAAGAGGGCGTGGACTGGGCACTTTCTGCCTTCGACTTGAGAGTGTTGACGGGGCTTGCAGCCGCAGATGACTCTTCGGCAGACATTGCGGTCTGTGAAATAAAAACCACGGCAGTTAAGCTTATAAACCAAAGACTAGAACGAACGCCAACTCGAAATGTCGCCGTGATTACAATCCTACTTTAGCCGGTCGTCTGTTGCGACAATATTGAGGTGTGGGGTGGGTTGTCGCAGTAAATTCGAAAATAATGAGTCACTTCTTGCTTGTCTCGTTGTCGATTGTAATGCTCCTTCAAGCTTGAGAGGAGTAATTATTCATAAATTTTCTCTTGCGAATGCAATGTAAATGCTCAACCGAAATGGGTATGGACCTGAAAAGATTCAAATGATTCGATCTTTTGTTTGTTATTAAGGTTTTTGTTAAGATTTAATTATTCGTTGTAACCAGGCTGAAGAATTATAGAGGTTAGTGTCATTTATCCCTGCAACAAAGTCAAACGCGGGGCATAAACTCTCGGCCTCGCGAACCAGATCTCGGCTCGGGTAAGTGAATCCAGGGGTTCTTGTTGCAGGATTACCTAGTACCTACCTAGGTACTAAGACTTATTTCCCAATAGAATTTATATGAGATGTTATATCAATCCCCGGTGAGGCTCATACGCGATCACAATTCCAGGTGAGCCCCTCAACTTTGAAATTACAAGTTTTAGAACTCTCAAGGATTTACAAGCCAAATGCCTTTCATTTCCACAATTGGTAATTTACAAGTTGAACAATTCCATATCATATACGTACAATATCCACTCGAGCCCTCTCAAACAACTTATGGCCAACCATAGTTCCTTGTGTTCTCTCTTGTTCCGTCATCGATGCTGGGTATACCGTCAATCTCGCATAAGTGCCCGCTGCTCTCCTTTTCGACAGGTATCCTGGGTTGATCACTAACACACTTTCTACAACCTATGTCTCAAACATCAGTAAATTCACCTCATAAAATCTCAAGAAGAACGCATACCTTGGCGAAAGGCGGCAACGAACTTGGCACTACCAACATATCGGGCCTCACATTAATCATCTCGCCCAACTTCAGAAAGCTCGTATCAAGCATAGCCCCCACTGGTATACCATCCTCCGTTCCGGTTTTCGGTAACTGAGTTCTCTGAACAGGGGGAAATAAGGGGAAGAAATGACGTTGCTCAATTAAATACTTGGGTAATCGTGCAAGTAAAGTAGAATCTTGCGGTTGACCACCGACAATTTCCTCATGGCGGAGTTCGTACAAGATATCCTGTGAGGAGATACCCATGACGATTTCGTTGAGGGCGATAGTCATGGGATTGCCGACAATGCGAACAGCTTTAGGGAGGCCAAGGTCTTTTCTGGGGAAGGGTTCTTGGGGCCAGGCGGCGTGTTTGTTGATAGCATCTTTGACTGAAGGAATAAGAAGGATGGTTATACGAGGGTGAGTGGAAGTAAGTTGGGTAAAGGCGGGAGTTATGAGATATTTGAAGAGGGCGGACATAGTGGTAGATTCCGGGTCTGACAAAACTTCCTCGGGAAGATCAAAATCTCCGCTTGCAATTAAGGGATGGTCGATGTCGAGGAACGGTCCAGTAAGAATTAGTACGTCGGCGTAGGTATCCGCTGCTTGGCTGCAAATGGCATGTAGGGGTTCGAAATCCAGATTGTCATCTGCTGTGAAAGGTCCGCTTCCAATAATAATGTTAAGGGGTGCGGGGCTAGAGTCTTCGTCCATGGCATCTGGACCTCCTCGAAGTCTCCGAACGTGTTCATCAAGGCCAGCAGGCGTGGACGCAGCGACGCCAAGTAGAGGAGGTTCAAGAACCTTACTCACTGTAAAATCCTCCCCGGAAGCATTTATCCCCTTCAACGCAACAATTTGTCCGGGAAAGAATTGAAACTCTCTCAATTTATCAATTTTAAGAGGTATTCGTAATCCCGCACCCATCCTTCGTGATGTCTCGAGTACAATTGAAGAAGGGTTTAGTTTTCCCTCACCAGAGTCACATGCAATCCTCCCAACAGATACTATTTCGTTTGTACTTTGACTTGCTGCGCTGCCAAAGTCCGAGTCCTCTAACTTATGATGTGCTTGTATAAGAAGCATAAATTCGTCTATTCGATCATCCAATATTTCTGAGGCTTCTGATGATTTCATAGCCATTGTTTTGTAGGATAATTTCTTCATATCTGAATTGGCTGTAAGTTTGATTCTTGATTCCGAATAAGGAGCGATTGGTGGCTCCGGAACTTCGAGGTGGTCATTCAGAACTTCAACAGTTTGCCCAGCGTGCGGTCGATCTTTGAATGAGGTTCTGCAGCTAGTCAATATATGTCATTTTAAACACGGTGACAACATACGGGACGCCTGGACTAACGCCATTGCCAATCTCTCTAGGTTTTTTTGATGACTTAAAGTCTGGGGGACTGCTGGCTGGTTCTGCTTTCACTCTTGATATTGAAGGAGTCTCAATAATACGTTTCGGCCGTGAACTCATCCCACTTCGAGGGGTAGTTGGCGTTATATCTAACCTAGGATACCATCAGAGAAGATAAAATCTGCATTGTAAGAGGTTCCTTACATTCCAAAAACATCGTTATTATTTACTGCATTTCGAGGTGTGGCGCCCACTCTTTTATTCGACGTATGCGCCTTAATCTTTCGATTTTCCTTCTCAAGCCCATCTTGTATATTCTGCTTGAGAGCTCTAACAGTTTCGATATCCAATTTCATATCATCTTGCCCCATCTTAATGCTATAGGATTCCCATTTGTAAAAAAGCTCTTGCGGGGGTATTGAGTGCAGTCGCATAATTGATTGTAATTCTGTGAGCACATCTGCTTCAATTGGCCCGCCTGAAGCAGTCGCGGAGGAAAACAAATTATTGAGCTCATCATCGTTTTCGGCCATTGTGAGGTTGTTGTTGATAACAATCCTTGATAATATTGAAATTGGTCAAGTTGGGTCTTCGAAGAGAGATTTGGGGAGACGCGTTTTGACGCGCTCCAGAATCATAAATCTAAATTGATTTCGCGATTTTGCGCCACAATTAAACCAAGCCACACTCTATCAAAATGATTTCATTTTCGACAACCTTGGAAATTCCCTTTGGAACAGCTAACAACAACTACCTAGTAGGTAACTTGTTGGAGTATAACAGAATTATGGATATTCCAATATAGGGGCTAATTGTATCTACATCAATTGGTCAATTGGTAGATATGTACGAAGTAGCTCACGGCAAGTAGTATAGGTAGGTACAATCGAGAAGCGGCAACAAAACAGTCAGTACCTACCTTATAGGGAATGAAGGGTATATATGTCCGACATATAGCCACTTTAATATATACAACGGATGTAAGGTTTAAAGAGGTTATACAATGGATGCAAAGTCGAAGTTATAGTAGCTTCTTAATCTGAAGCAATATAAGCTAGTTAAGGCCAATAAATCAGTTATACCTTAGATTCAAAGTTGAAACTGGTTACATCCAATAAAATCTTGAAAAAGTGCAGGGGCCACACTCAAAAGTACAGGGATCTTAAACCACTTCTCCTCCTCTAGTCCAATAATATCACTTAGCCGCGCAACTTTCGTGAGGCAATACATAAAATTTATGCTACGCTAGTGGCGCTTACTCGCAATAGCTGTATAGCTTCAAAAACACCACATTTACTAAGGGTGCGTTCGGATCGATTTTTTTTTTTATTAAAGCCAATATCTAATATGAAAATATTAAATCTAATATGCTAAATATAATATTGATTTTAATATTATATTTAGTTTAATTTAGAAATAGTAAATCAAATAATATTATTAAAATATTTAACTAAATATTTATATTTGTAATAATTATAATAATAATCTGAATGCAATAATAAACAAAATATTAATTAAAAATATTAGGCTTAATATTTTCAAATATTCTTAAAATTAAAATATTGTGTTCAATATTGCGTTTAACAAATAACAATTGAGTTTTAATATATTTAATGTATATGTGATATTTAATAGATTAAATAATAATAAAAAGTGCAATAGATTAAATAATAAAAAAGTGGATTTCGGGATAATAAAAATCCTAGGAACTTGTTATTGTACATACAAGGAAATACCTTATAATATTTTATACAATACTTATTTACTTACTTACTTACCTACCTATTCACCTATCAAACAAACATCCTTTATTATAGATTCTCCTTTTTTACTAAACTTATCAATTTTTAATTTTAATAAATCAAATTTTGATTTATTTGACAATATTTATTAAACTTAAGATTTGTATAATTTATTATCCTTAATTTTTATTATTGTAAATTATTTTATTAATTTTTCTTTTTGTTCTAACTTTTAATTTATTAATATTATAATAATTAATAGCTGTCAGCTTTCCTAATACTTTCAATCTATTAGTATTATAATAGCTAATAGTTATCAGCTTTTTTAATATTTTCAATCTACTAGTATTATAATAAATAATAATTATCAATCTTTTTAGTACTCTCAACTTTCCCAATATTCTTAATTCTCTTAATACCCTCCACCTCCAAATTCTTAATCTTTTGTACAACAATACCCTCTATCTACAAATTCCTAATCTTTTGTACAATAATCATGTTTAACTTTTACTACTTTTTTACAAAATATAGTTCAACATTTTATAGCCTACTTTTATCCAACTTATTTAGTTTGTTCGGCTTTTATAATATTAATATTAATATTAGTATCAGTACTAATATTAATACCAATATTAGTATTAACCCTAACCCCAACCTCAGCTTTTAATCAAATTCAATTTTCTAATTTCAATGAAATTATTAAAGTTTTATGATTTGAAAGTATTATATATAATTAAATTGGTAAATTGAATTTTATTGATTTTTTTGTTTAATATTTAAATTTAACTTTTGAAAAAGTAAAAGATTTTAAAACAAATATAAAAGGTTAAATAAATAAATGTAAATAGGATAAGCTTTTATTTATAGTTTATATTTGTGTAATGGAATAGCAAATCTATGAAAAAAAACGAGTTGAATTATAATTAAAAAACAAAGTATAAATTGTTATTATTGTTGTTATTCAATTATATTATTTTTTGGGTATTTGAATTTTTATTAAAAATTGTAAAAATAAATGGACTATTTAAAAGTAAATATATTAAATATATATTAATATTAAAAATACATTTGGTATAGGTTAGTTAGAAGATGTATAATGTTTTTAAGTTTTAGAGAAAATATAAAAAGATTTTATTAATAAATATAAAACTTAAGTATTATAAAAAAACAAATAAATTAAATATATTAAAAAGATATATTTTGTTTTTAAAGATTATTATATTATTAAAGAATAAGTAGGTAATATTTAAATTGCTTTTGTAATTGCTAATATTAATTTTATTATTGATAATGCTAATGATAATAATAATTATATATTTGAGCTAACAAATATTTAAAATTAATTAAAAGAACTTATTAATACTTTTATTTTAGAAGATAAAAAAAATATTAATATTAGTAAAAATATAGTATTTATTAATTAATTTATTTTTAATATTGTATAAAAATTATAATTTGTATAAAGTCTATACAATTATATTAGAAAATCTATATTAAAACGATTAGTAGCTATTAGATTATTTATATTTAATATATCTAATTCTACTATTTCGAAATCTTTTTTTACTATTCAAACTTTTAAAAATAAAAAATAAAAGTTAGTATAAATAAAATTAATTATTTATTATTTACAATATAATTATAATAAAAATAAAGGATTTATTATTAATATATTTATTAATGTTTTTGTAGAAAGCAATAAAGAAACTTAAATATTCTATATTGTTTAATTTCAATTTGCTGAATTTGAATATGTTTGTATTTAATCTATACTTTTTTAAATTATTAAACAAATATTTAAGAATTATCTAGTATTAGAAGTTATTTTAAATAAATTATAATAAAAAATTTTATTGAATACTTTAAGTTAAAACAATAAGGATTTCTAAAATATTATTTATATTTAAGAATACTTAATGTTACGAGTCTACGGAGGTTTACCGGCGTTTCGGTCTCGGACCGACGAAACATACTAAAAGGGGCTATGCATCATATTTATTTTAATAACTAGCAATACCCTTGGGAAAACTTTGTACAATAGATTATATATATATATATAGTAGAACTTTAATATTTTATTATTGTAAATTGTATTATAAATAATCTTTAGATTTCTTTTTTAGAAAAGTAATAAAAAGTTTTTGGTTTTTAATATATTATATTGATTTATTGTTTATTTTATTTAATAACTTTTTTTATTTTTTTAAAAGTAATCTATTAATTAGTTATTGTTACTATTTCTTTGTAAACTTTTTGTTTATAAGATAGTTAATATACATTACATTTTAAAGCTAAAAGCTAAAACCTTTATACAAAGTACTTTATTTAGGTATACTTTTTAACAAAAATTTGAAGATTTTTTCGAAAAAGAATACTAAAAAAGTATTTACAATATTAACAATTATATATTGCTCCCTGAATACTAATTTAGTTTTATAGTAAAACTTTTTTTGTAAGTATAATTTAAAGTTATTTAAGCCGAAATAGAGGTTATAAAAAGGTTTAAAGAAAAAGAAATTTGTAAAACCTTCAAAACTATCATTGTTTGTTTTATATATAATTAAACTTGGGTTGCTTTTATTCCTATTATTATTATAGCCCTAACAAAGCTTTATTGTTTTATATTTTTTCAAAATAAACCTCCGAAATTGCAAAAGTTATTTTGTTATAAAAACGTTAGCATTACTAAAATTAAAGATTTCTTTTTTCAAATAGAGGTTATATTTTATAATAATAGTAAATACTATTTTCTTTTTAATAAGCAAAAGATTAATTACATTATTTAATACTTTAAAAAATCTTCTTTAGCGATTTAGTATTGTTACAAAAGTAACCAAACGGAAGATAATTTAATTTGAAATAGCTTTAAAAACTATATATACAATACTATTATAAATAAAAGTAACTACTAGCGATTAGCTATTTAATAAATTATATATACAAAACAAAAATCTGAATAAAGTATTAATAATTTTGTATTTTATTTAAATAATCTAAAAAAAGATATTAAAATAGAATTAAATAGTATTAAAAAAGAGCAGTTTTTAATTAGCTTATTGCTAATAATAGCTAAATACATTTTTGAATTTTTTCAACAATTAGTTATTCAAAACAAATTTATCTAATAAGTTTATCATTTAAAAAGTATAAATAAAATATATTGTAATCAAAACAATAGCGAGAAATATAAGGCTTTTTAAATAAAACAAGAAAATCCCTTTTACAATCTTTAATACTTTAATAAGAATTTTAAACTTTATTACTAGAATATAATAGTAAATATTAGTAAAAAACTATTATTTATTTAATTTTAAAAGTAAAACAAATCCGCATTTTTTTAATTAGATAATTTTTAAAAAAGAAAAGGACTTTTAATAAAATATTTTTGTAATGTAACTTATTATAATTGTTTAAAGAAAAGCTATTTTGTTATTATTTGTTTAAACTTTTTTAAATATAAATACTATAATAAAACTTATTTATTATATAAATGTATCAATATTAAAGCGAAAGTGAAATACTTAGAAAAAGAATAAGCCTAGTATTTATTTTAAGCATTTTTATAATATTGAATTTAAACTAAAAAAGGAGAATTATTTTTATTACAATTATTAATTTTAAAGTTAATAAGTAATCGATATTCCTATAATGCTTTATTAACTTTAATACAAAAGCAAATATTATATAACAAAACAAATATATAGAATAGAATTGAAAGCCTATTAATAAAAAAGAAATACTTTTTATTATGATTACTAATACTATTATACGCTCTTATAACAATTATTAGTTTATAATAAAAGTAATAGATATAAAAAAAGAAAAAAGGATTTACTTTTATTTATTTATAATTATTATATTAGAATTGCTATATATAAATACTATTTTAGAATTACTTTGGTTAAAAACGGTTAATTTTAATATTGATTAAAAGTTAATAGTATTACAATTTTGTTTTGAATTAAAAAAGCTAAAGATAATTTCAATAAAAACTATAAAACAGGAAATACAAATAAAAGTTTAAATCTATATTATATTTTTTACTTTTCAATTTACTATTTATAGCTTTAACAAAAGTTGTCAGATACTTATTATTCAAAAACTAAAAATATTATAAGAATATAAAGATTTGGAATAAGTCTTTTTTAAAGAAAATAATAATTTGTTATTTAATTATTATTTGATAAAGCATTATATTGATTTTGAATTCAATATTACATTTTTTTAAAGCTTTGTATATACACTTTTTAAAAAAAAGCTAACTATATTAAAAGAATACTTTAACAAATACTAGAAAAAAAAGTAAATCTGGCGATCTATTAGCTTTATTAGTATATCTATTATATTTATATTTAAAAAAGATAAAAAGCATTAACTATATATTAATTATTAAGGTTTAAATTGTATTACTAAAAAAAATAGAATACTTTTGTTTTTTATTAAAAAGTTTTTTGATCAATTATATATAAATATAATTTTTATTAAATTGGATTTAAAAAATACTTATTATTAAATTTGAATAAAAAAAAGCAACAAATAAAAAACAATGTTTTGTATATAGTATAAACAATTTAAATACTTGGTTATACTTTTTGGCTTAATTAATATACCAATTACTTTTCAAATTTATATTAATTAAATTTTTGTTAGTTTAACTGATAGTATATATATAATATACTTCAACAATATTCTTATATATTTAAAAAATAAAGAATCGTATATATAAGATATCTATTAGATTTTTGAACAACTAATTACATATAAGTTTTATATTAAATTTAAAAAATATATATTTGGTATTAATTAAATAAAGTTTTTAGAATTTATAGTATTTAACAAAAGTATATCAATAAAGCTTAATTATATTCAAATAGTAATAAATTAACCAATCCTAAACTTTTTTAAAGATATATAAATCTTTTTAAACTTTGTTAACTTTTATTATTAGTTTATTGCTATATATTCAAAAATAGTTATTAGTATAACCACTTTAATAAAAAACTTTAAAAAAGAGAAAACTGTTTTAGAATTTATATAAAATCAAAATATATAAAGGTTTTTTAAAGCATTAAAAAAAGCATTTACAATAACAAATATACTTTAGCATTTTCAATTATTATTATATATTTTAATAAAAACAAATGCTTTAGAATTTGCTTTAAACTATATTCTTTTTCAATTATTTTCTAGCATTAAAAAAACAGCGATCAGCTGTTAATATCTAATAGCTTTTTACTTCTGCAAATTGATTTCTATTAAGCAACAATATTTTATATATAATCAAAAGCTTTTTGCAATATATATTGCTTTTATATAATAATAATACTACATTGCAAATATACAATATACTATCCTTATCAAAACCAACTATAATAACCTATAGTATTTTATAATTAAAAAAAAGCTAAACGAAAAGCAAACGAGATAGGCTAAAACGTTAGTAACCTACAATTTTAATATTATATATAAATTAAGAAAGTTAAACCTAACTAATAGCTTTTTGTATTGTTTAAATTACAAAAAAAAGTCAATAGATTTTCTTGAAATATTATTTATACTTCAAAATAAGTTGAAAAACATTGTTATAATAACAATTATATTTTATAAATCTTATATAAAAACTAAGCTCTTTCAATATACTATAAATTAATTTTATAAAGAAAAGTATAACTTACTATTATACAAATCTAAAGTTGCATTAGTAATTACTAATTGCAAATAGTCGTATTGGAATCACCGGGGTGATAAAGATCAACAAATAGTACTATGTAACTTCATATTATATTTATTGCTTAAGGAAAGCTAGTATACAGAGGGTTTGAGAACTTATATAGGTTATTGCCAAGGCGCTAGCGCTGTACAGCTAGTACTAACCTAATCTGTTCTGTACGATTATACAATTCCCGATACTAGCAACTCTTTAAAGTTGAGTAGAATTGTCTTTGATTCAACTTTTTAAAGTTGAATGGAATTGTCTTTGTTGCTATTATAGGAGTCGCTATTATTACTTTTATATCTCTTTTTTTTCATTTCTTTTTACTTTTGTATATCCTATATATCCTTTACTTTTTATCGATCTATTCTGTAATCTTGATTTTGATGGAGTTATTATCAACTAAATCCTTAAAGGCTTGATAAGCTTTGGATTTAGTTATAGTATTAGTTAGGTTAGATTCTTTGTTAATCTATTTAATCTTTACAATCTTCTATTTTTTATATAATTATTGTAGAACTATTATATCGATTATTAATCTTTTCTTATAAGTTGTGTTTAGTTTTGTAAGATAATTGTAAAATAATTTAAAGTTAGTATAAATAATTAATAGAATATTGAGTTCCAAGAATATATTGTTGATTGTGCTTTTGATTACTGTATTAGTATTAAAACTAAAAGTTATACTATAAAGCTTTAATACAAGTACGCTTTTTATAATTCTTTTGTATTTAATAAACAACTAATAAATAATATTAGTATTATTATATTTATTTATAAAAATTATAATATATTCAATTTGAAAGAATAAATTATAGTTATTAATGAAAGAAGTATCTATAAATACAACTAATTTGAATGATTTTGTATTAAATGTATCACGGGTTCACTACCCGTTCCTAATTAGTTAGCTTAGCCGAAGTAGATGCCTAAAGCATCTTCTTCTATATAATCGGCCTTTGCCCTAAAACTTTCTTACTCTCCTTATAGAATATCATTTTGTTATTTAATACCTTTTTTATATTGTGATAGTATATTTTACTTTTACAAAAAGCTTTGTTGTAAATGGCATAATCTAACTTTAATAAAAAATAATTCTTTAATATACTTTTCTATGAATTTGATTAGAAAGGAAAAATATACTTTATATTACAATATTATTTTATATTTGTATATCGAATATTCAAAGAATATATTTAGAATATTCTAGAACAAATATTATGGTTAACAAAAACCTAACCCCGATTTTGTTTTTGATTCCATTTGTAGATAATTATATTGAATTAAAAACCTATATTAAAAAGGTTTTTAAACGCTGGCAATTTGTTATATACAAATTATATTAAATTCCTGAATTTGAGCTTCAAAACCCTATATTATTTGTACAAACTACTACTAAAAATAACCCTAACATTAATGATTTCGATTTTATGAATTATTTAGTTTATGTTTTGTTGATTATTAATATAATAATAATACAATCCAATAACAACATTCATTATTTTACAAATAAAAACAAATACTTATTAGCTATATAAAACATTTAGAACATTACTATCAACACTTTGCACTTCAAAATAAACCAACTAAAAAGATTACTAGGAAACCAATTACTTTTTAATAACTTTTATATTCTGCATTAAAATACTAAGAATCCTAAACCTTTCAAAAATGAGAAGACTAATATTATGGTTAGATAAAACAAATATTGAGGATAGAAGCAAAATTTATAAATTATTTAGAAAAACAAGCTTTTGGTATATCCTATAAAATAAAAAAAGTTTTTTTATATAATCTTTTTGATGGAAGGTATAGTTCGAAGAGAATGCTTATTTGATATTTAAAATATTTTTAAGAATAAATTTTTGTTCATTTTTATTAATGATTTTTTGAATAAGTTAAATAGTTTTTATATATTAGTTGATATTGAGTAAAAGGCTTTTATTAAGTTCAATATTATTAAAATGATGGATAAAATACTTTTTTTTGTATTTTATATTTAATTGGAATATTATAGCGGGCTATACTACAAAACAAATAGAGATATGGTTTAAGTAATGAAGTTGAAGGTTATAGATAAACTACAAACAATAGTTTGGCAGGATACTAGTCTTTGTGCTTTTGATAATGTTAATGGTTGGAGAACCAAGTTTTAAATCTAGAATCAAAATATTAGAGAAAACAATTATTATTTTGGAAGCTTCAAAATATTGTTTATATATATTTCTTATTAATAATATTAGAATTCTATAATAGTGTAAGATGAAGGTATACTAATAAACTTAGATATTTTTAATGCTAAAAAACAATATACAAAGGAGTAAGAATATATTCACAGATTTTGTTATTATTATAAGAAATTAGATCATTTTGTTTAGTATTATGAGGCTAAAAAAGCCACAAATATTTTAAAAGTTATTCAAAACAATAATATATTTAATTAATGATTTTATAATTATACATTTTGATCAATTAGTTGTGGCAATTATTAAAATGGTAGAGAAAATGAATATATATCTTTGCAAAATTATATTTTAAATTATTAACAAAATCAAATACCTCAATACAAAAAATATAATAATTTTTAGGCTTTTTAAAACCATAATTTCTAGAATCCTTAAACTTAAAATCCAAAATAATTATACTAATTATATTAGTTTAATAATTTTCAAGGTTATATCAAAAAAGGATTTATTATATTAGATAAAAATATATTTAATATAATATCACAATCTACATTACAAAGCCCAGAAAATGTTTAACTTTTATAAAAAGATATTTATAGAAATCTTTGAGAAATACAAAATGGATAAAATAAAAATTAAATAGTAATAAGCTTTTATAGTTTAAATTTATAAATAGCAAATTTTTATTTATTAATATTATAATATTTCTAATATACTTTTTTTTTTTTTAAGTAATTAGTTTAATAGATAGCGGATACTTAGGGAAAGCATTTGTAAACAAATTTATTATATAACAATACAAGATTCAAATGTTTCTATTATAGTAATAATACAAACTATACTTAACAAATAGTAATATTACTAATACTATTATAGAATACTTTATGATAAATATAGTAATAGATATATACTAGGAAATCTGGTTTTTTTTTGTTATAAAACTTTTGTTAGATATTTTAGTAATATTCGGGCTACTATAGCTTCGTTACTATAACCTATTTATAAATTGGGAGGATATAACTTTTTCTTTTAGTTCTTAGTATTATACTAGGCACTATTTACCAATTTATATAGTCAATCTTATTCTTACACTAACGATTTTGCCGACAATTTTGATTATTAAGCTATTCGCCCTAGTTTAAATTTTTAAGATTGTTTTAAAAAATTATTTAAAACAAATTCTATTCTATTACTAATTGTTATTTATCGAGGATGCTAATAAAGATGAAGGATACAAATCTATAGAAAATAATAATATTAATTTATATATAAATCAATTTTTAATGTTAAACGCAAATTATTACAAAATAAGGTAATATATAAATAAATACAAGTATCAAGTATAAATAATATCAAACAAAAAATCGATCCATTTTGAATTAATATAAACAATTGTAGGAATATAACTCTTGATATGTATTAAAAATAATAATCGATTTCTGTTGTTGTTAATGTTAATTTCTATTAACAAATCTAGTCTTAAAAGATTCGATTTAAATAATATTTATTGATTACAAGGAGCTAGTTTTGCTTTTTTCTGTTAATAAACTAATATTAAAGCTATAAAAGTATTATAGACTAAGCTTAATAAAGTATTCAAAAAGAATTAATAAAAACAAATATATTAAATAACTATATTCTTAATATTTACAAAATCTGATTTTAAAAAAATATTTTTTGGATATAGGGATTTAAAAATTGCTTTAAACAAAATGCCAGAATCATATTACAATTTTGTATAAGATTACTACCAGCTTTTTCATTTATAACGAATTATATAATTCGATATCAAGAAGTTCTTTAAAGGAAAGTTGGTATTAAGTAATGCTAATATTAGGGATAGACTCCCAAATTGGTTATATAATAAACTACCAGCCTTCCTATTATAACTAATAGAAATACTACCGCCAAAATATACTTAGGATTATAAAATCGAATTATAGCCCAAAAAGAAACTGCTATATTTTAAGAATAGGCTTTTATTACCATTAAAACTAGAAATTGTATGAAAATGAATTAACAATAATTTATTCAAAAATTTTATTTGTAAATCAAGATTTCAAAATGCAACATTTTTTTTGTTAGTAACGAAATTAAGAAGCAAAATCCATATATACCAGAATTATTGAGATTTAAACAATATTATAATTAAAAATTAATACTTTTTACCCATCGTCCAAAAAATATTAAATATATTATATAATATAAAAGTTTACACAAAACTCAATATAATTGTTGTTTTTAATAATCTACAAATTGTAAAAAGAGATAAATAGAAAATAGCATTTATTATTAAATTCGGGTTATTCGAATTCCTAATAATATTTTTTAAATTATACAATATATTAATATTTTTTCAATATTATATTAATCATATTTTGTTTAACAAATTAGATAAGCATTATATAGCTTATTTAAATAATATATTAATATATTCTACAAACAAAAATAAATATTATAAATATATTTGTAATGTAATTTAGAAATTATAAAATACAGAACTATAAATTGATATTAATAAATACAAATTCGAAACTATTGCAATTAAATACTTAAAATTAATTATTATAATAAATAATATAAAAATGAATTCAATCAAAATTGAAACTATAATTTTTTGAACTAGATTAGTTTTAATTAAGAAATTATAACACTTTTTAGGATTCGTGAACTTTTATTATAGGTTTATTATAGATTTCTTTAAGATTTGCCAACCCTTAAATGATTTATTATGAAAGGATAAAACTTGATAATGGATAGAGAAATATACCAATATATTTAAAAAATTGAAGAATGCTTTTATTATAGTTTTTATATTAACATACTTCAATTATATAAAAAAAATTATTTTAAAAACTAATATATCAAACTAAGTATTTAGAAAAATACTATCATAATATAACAAAAATAATATTCTTTGTCTAATAGCATATTTTTCAATAAAGCATTTTATAGCAAAATGCAACTATAAAATTTATAATAAGGAGCTTTTAGCTATTATCAAATCTATAGAAAAATAGCGGCCAAAACTTTAAAAAACTTCATAGAAGTTTGAAATATTAATTGATTACAAAAACCTAAAATATTTTATAATAACAAAAGTTTTAAACCAAAAACAAATTCGATGATCTGAATTCCTTTTATAATATAACTTTTAAATAGTATATTGTTTAGGCTTTAAAGCAATTCGATTGGATGCTTTAAACCACTGTAGTTAAGATAGATTAAATATTTCAAATTTTAATAACAAAAAGCTAAAAAACCAGGAACGAATAATATTATCCGCAAATAAATTTAACAAAAATTTATATTAAAAGCTTATTAGCAAATCTATATTAGCAATAAATTAAATAATATTATTAGAAGATAAACTAATTAATAATATAATTGAAAATATTTATATTAAATTAGAAATAATAAAAGATTTAATTAAAGCAATATAAAATCTATATATAAGAAAATAGCCAAAAAAGTATTGAAAAATATTATATATAGCTATACAAAATTATAGTATTTAAAAAAATAAAATTTATTATAAGGATAAACTATAGATTCCCTTAAACAATAAATTAAAAGTATAAATTATCTATAGGATTTACTCTTTTAACCCTACAGGCCATCCAAATCATATAAAGATTATCAATTTGGTCTCCCAAAGCTATTGGTGGTTATAAATATATTAAGAGATAAATGTATATATACAAGTATACAAATTATGTATTAGAATAAAATTATTAAAAGTAGTTCTACCAAAATATTTATGTTTTTTACCAATTCCTTTTAAAGCATAATCAAATATATCAATTGATTATATTATACTGCTATTTAATTGCAAAAATAGCAATTCAACATTTAAATATATATTAATAATAATATATAGGTTAACAAAAATAAAACATTTTATTAGTATAAAAATATTAACCACAAAAAAACTAATCTCAGTTTTTATTAGCCATATTTATATATTTTATAAATTACCAAATAATATAATTTTAGATTAAAATATTTAATTTGTTTTAGAATTTTGGTCTTAATTATTGGAATGGTTGGGAGTAGTATTAAAGTATTTTTCAGCATTTTATTTTCAAATAAATAGACAAACAAAATATATTAATTTTATATTGGAATAATATCTTAGAGCATTTATAAATTATTATTAAAATAATTAAATAAAATAGCTTTCATTTGCGGAGTTTGTATTAAATAATATAATCTTTAAAATAACAGGTTATTTTTTATTCTTTGTAAATTATAGGTTTCATTTATGCTTTAAAGTTAAGCCTACAAAATCTTGCTCATTGAATATAATCTTAACGTAAAAAAGGGAGTTTTTCAAAGGAAATAAAATAACGAATAAAATAGAATATATTTTAGAGTTATTATAAGTATTGGCAAAACAAATAGTAGCGATATACAAAAAATATGCAAATAGGAATAAAACTAAATCATTTTATTATATTACAAGCCAAAAAGTTTACATTAATATAAAAAATATAAAAATATAAAAAAAAGTAAAAAAACTCAACGATAAATAAATTAGACTTTATAAAATATTAAAAACATACTCACAATCCTATTTAATAAAGTTGCCGAAGAATATTCGCATTTTTCTAGTATTTTATTATTCTTTATTAATATTAGTATATGAATTTACAAGATTCCTTTTGCAAGCAGTTATAAACAATATTGAATCAAAAACTATTAGGGATAAAATTTTAAAACAAAAGGACAAAAAGGAGGAACTAATACAAAAATAGATTTTTAAAAAAATATTGGATAATTATAACAAAAATAAAAGCTATTATCAAATCAAATGGAAACATTATACATCTACATAGCAATTAGTTTCAGATTTAAAAAAGAATAAAAAAGTATTTGTAGATTATTATCTATTATACCCCAAAAAGTCTGATTTTTTAGTTTAGGTATTATATTATTCAAAAAGAAAATAGTTATAACCAATCCTAAAAAAAAATATACTACAAAAATTATTAAAAAAAAGAATAATGCGATTTATGTAGATACTAAGTTTTTAAAACTGTTTTAAAAAACTATCCTAAACTGTTTGGGATAAATGTTTTTTTGAAGGGGGAGGTATTGTTATAGGTTTATTATTTGTTTTTAATTAGTTAGTTTAGCCGAAGTAGATGCTTAAAGTATCTTTTTTTATATAATCAGCTTTTGCTCTAGGACCTTTTTACTCTTTTTGTAGAATATCATTTTGTTATTTAATACCCTTCCTACGCCGTGATAAAATGGAATAAATTTAATGTTTTTTGTAGAGTTATCTATTTGCTATTATATTCGTTTATTAAAAAATTTGGTATCTTCTTTTTTAAGATTTGTAATCTGGGTAATATATGAAAGATTAAAAAATACCTTTAATTAGTATATTATTGTTATATATATATTTCTAGTATACTGGACAATATATTAATTCTTTGGAGTTACCGCTTTTCAAAGTTTTTTTTGAATTTCAAGTATATTTGTGGGTTCTGATTTGATAAGTTTTATATTGTAATATTGATCTTTTTAATTAAAATAAATAATATTATTCTTTATAATAATTAATTTATTATTGAATTTAATAGGTGTTTCTGATATCAAAACTTTTTGGTTTTTGACTAGGAATTTTGCTTTTTCGAATTCTTTTTGTTTTTTATTAGTAAATATTTTATTAGTTATAATAAATATATTATTTATTTGTAAGTTAATAATATCGAATATATTGTTATTTTTAGTTGTATATAATAAATATAGATTATATATAGATTAAGCTATTTTAAAAATATTAAGGTAATGCTTGTGGTATGTACCAAACTAGTAGTTTTCGGTTTTCGGTATTTTATATAAAAACTGAATAATATAAAAAATATAATCTTTTAGTATATTTATTTTCTATAATAGGTAAATATAGAATAATTTTATCAAATTTGAATTTAATTGAGTATATACTTGTTTAATATTTTTAGTTAGCAAACTTATATTTTTGTTTTAGGTTTTCAATATTGCTATTGATGTTAATATAATTCGTTGATTAATTTTTTGAATCATAAATGATTATATGAGTATTGTTTTCTTATCCTTGTTTTTAAATGCTTATACAATTAATTTAGATTTGGGGAAGGCTTTTTTAATATTTTGATTCTTAATTTTATTAACGAATTATAAGTTAAATATCTTGGTGTTTATTGGTACATTTTTCTTTTTAATAATTTTAAATATACTATTCTTTATTAAATTATCGATTTCTTTATGTTTTGATTTTATATAAATTGATAAAGTAATTGTATACAATTATAAAGTTGATATAAACGTTTCATTATATTTGATATTTCTTTTAATGCTAATATAGTATAGTTATTGTTTTATTTGAAAATAAACAGTAATACTGGGTGGCGTTTGTATGTTTCTTGTATTGTTATATAAATAGCGTTTTTGCTCAAGTTTAAGAATTGCTATTGTAAATGGAATAAGTATATTAAATGTAATAAGTACTTTTGCGTATAATATTTCAATATGAAGATTTAATGTTAATAAAGCTATTGGTATAATTGAAGTTATTATTTCTGGAACTATTTTTTGGACTAATAAAATATCTTTTTGAATTAGTGGAGTTATTAGGAATAATTTGATTGCTATTAAACGAAAATTTGTTGGGCTATTTGGTAGTTGAATTTTGCAAGTTTTATTGTTAATATTGATCAATTTGAATAAACTGGTTTATTTATTAGTACAATTATTGCTTTTTTGTTATACTAAAACATTTGAATTGAGAGGTAAATTATGTATAGGAATAGTATTTGGGCTATTTTGTTATACCAATATATTAAAAACTTATTTTTTTGTTTTAATTTTATTAATTTTATTTATAGTTTTTTTAATAATTATAGATTGTTGCTCGATTAATGCTGCGGGTAAATCCGTTTTACTTATTTGAAGGTATATCCTAAATATTAGTAAAGTTGGTATAAGCTTATCCAGGTTAGCGGAATTGTTTACAGCTTTTATAGCTATTTGAAATTTCATTTTTTTTGTAAAATTTAAACTATTTATTTTTTTATTAATAATATTATATATGTATTAAAGAATATAATGATATTGTTTAACTATTTTAATAGACTAATATGCTTTTATAAGTATTGCTTTTGTACTAATAGTCATAGAGTTAGTATATTATATAAATTCTTTACTTATAAAGTTTTTATTTTTATTATATGTAATATAATTTAAAGGTTTTATATAAATGTTTATCCAGTATATCTTCAATTTCTTCTATATATGTTTTACAAAAATATTTTTAAACTATTGAGCTGTTTAAAACTTAATACCCTTGTCGATTATATAAAGAATAAGTTTATTATTGATATACATTATATCAACAATAATAAAATAATTGAAATCAATATTATCTTATAAATTAAATTTGAATTTTCCGGGCAATCTTTTATACTTTTAGCAAAATTCACAAAATTTGGTAAGATTTTCAAGATCTTTTTATACAATATTGTTATATTCTATTTATTGAAGAATATAATAAAACTTATAAACAAACAAATAATCGAACTATTAATGCAATTGCTAGAGTTTTGCTTTTGTTAAATAGTATTTATCTAAATTGATTGATTTTTATATAAAGTATTAAACATTGATTTTCCAAAACAAAAACTTGTATTCGAATTTATGAATTACTAGGTATTAAGCGGTTTTTGAAATAAATATATTGTTGAGATTATTAAAATAAATCCTAAGTTTATTTATATTTGTTAATAATAAAAAGAATAATGTATTTACTTTAACAATATAAAATTCAACTTATTCAAAAAATAGTTGGATTTAAATTGAGCTTATTAATAATATAAATCTAATACCAAATATCATTTAAGCAATATCTATTTTAGATTTATCAATTTCAACATTATTGTTGGCTATATTTTTGTATATTAGGAATTATCCGTATTCTATAATAAAACGTATTACTGCATTACTATTAATCATTATATTATAGAATTTTTTATTGTTATAACAATTAATAAAAACTTTGTTTTTTTTGTTTACTATAATATACAAAAATACTTTATTGTATAAATCCTTTACAATCTTTTAACTATTAATTGAATTATATAAAATGATATATTGATCAATTTTTAATCTTTTATTTTTAAAATCACACTATTCAAAAAATACTTTAATTTCTTTATTAATATCTATATTATCTTTACTATTGCTAGTTAATTTGTTTGATAGAATTCCTTTATATTCTTGAAAGTATTAATTAAAAGTTTTTTCAAAACTTTGTTGAGTCCCATTGTATTTCTTTTTGTATTTTCTTTTTGATTTATTTTGTTTTTTTTTACTATATTTATTTGATTAATAATTTACTTTTCTATAAATAAAACATTTTTTATTGTTTTTTACAAATAAATATCACTATTAATAATTTTATTTGTTGCTATCTCTATTTATTTGATATTTCCGATTAGCTAGAAAAGTATTTTGAACCTTCTCAGAATTAACTTTTTCCTATATCAAAATCGAAAATTATAAATCCTTTAAAAGTTTTATTACGTTTTTAATTAACTTATAATAAACTGTAAAATATATTTTAATAAATTAATATATATTAATAAACTTTTAATATAAAAAATCACTATTGCAAAAGTTATATAAAAGTCCTTTTTGTAAATAATAAAATTCTATAATTATTATTTGAAAGCAATCAATTATCAATTTTCCTTTATTTTTAATTATTATACTTTTTAGTATAATTGCTTCCCATTTTTATAATACATTTCAACAGTATTCATTTTCTTCAAACATTACAACCATTATATTATATAAGCCATCCAAAATGTCTAATAGATTTTTTAAATTCGAGTAATAAAAATTAAATATAATATTAATTAATATAATTAAAAAAGCCTTAATATAGTTTTGTATTTCTATATCAATTTTACAACAATTATTTTTGAAAACAAAAAACTTGTAATTAAAATTATTATTCTGATTAAAGTATTTATTATTCTTTTTATAAATCTTTACAAAATTAGTTATATTCTGTCCCGTTGTATTAATATATAGTATATACATTTATAATATATAATACTTATAACCATAATTATTATTATTTTGATATAAGTATCCTTAATTACTATTTCTATAATCATTACTATTAAAATTATTATCGTTATTGAAATTATTATTAAGGTTATTAGGGTTAATTCTAACCAGATTATTAAAAATATTTTCGCTATTTCCGATAATCCTAATTAAATTATTGAAAGCATTTTCGCTATTCCTAACAATTCTAACTAGGTTTTTGGAAGCAATATTTTGTTAATGCTTTTGTTAGTATTATATTTAATAATAAAATTCTTTTAAATTAGTTTGTTATTCTTTTATTTGTTATACAAAATAAAACAATTTTAAATTTCTTAGAAAAAAGTTGAATAAAATTTTCCCAAAGTATCTCCAAAATTGTTATTACTATTATATAATATCTTTTAAAAATATTCTAAAAAATATTAATATTTGTAATATAAATAAATTAAATCTATATTCTTTTAAAATAATACTTTTATACTTATTATTTTATCCCTTTTCTTTATTAATTTAAATAAAACTTATTTTTTTAAATATATTAAAAGATTTAAACTTGAAGTTTCGGTTCCTTATAGCTTTTTGAATTTGCTCATTTATCCATAGTTGATATTTTTTAATATTTTATTTTATATCAAATAAAATAACATTTACTAATTTTGTTGTTCTTTTAATATCTTTTTTTATATACATATCATATAAACAAAATTCATTATATAATTTGTATAACAAAAATATATTAGTTATTATAAAAGTATTGAATATAAAGTTTAAAAATGATTTAATAAAATTTGTTTATAGTTCATAATTATACAAATCATCTTTTTTATACTAATAAACTTTATATTTGCAGAATCTTTTAATATATATCTTATTGTATATTCCTTCGCCAATACCCTTTATATACTTTACTTCAAATATATTATATACATTATCTCCTACCATTAAGAATCCAGTTATTGATTATATTAATAATATAAATCGAGATTATTTAATACCAGTATATTACTTGGTACTAAAAAATCCTACTTCCTCCATTCCTTATTGATTATAGTTATTACTATTTAATTAATTTAAATTAGCCGAATATTGAAATACGTTAAGTATTGATATCCTAAAGCTTTTTATTTTTTACATACTATTGTAAAACATTTACTAAAATACACAAAACAAAAAAATTGTTAATTAGAACTCTATAATAAAAAGTTTATATTGTAATATCTGCAGAGATCTACTGGAATAAGCTAAATTCCGCAGGGTTTTGCAGATATTGTCAGATTCCTTAATCTTTTAAAGTTAAAAGGTTTTGTAATAGATTTTATACAAAATATAAAATATTTTGTATAATAAAAAGATAGTTTTTGTTAAGCTTAAGTAAGGTATATAATAAATACAATAGAAATACAAAAGCAAATATTAATCATAATAACTATATATAAGCTTTTTATAATTCTTTTAACATACAAAGGCAAATACTAATTACAATAATTGTATACAAAAGCTTATATTTTTTCAAATAGAATTTTAATTAAATCCCTAAATTATTTTCAAAGTACAATATAATTAAAAATAATCCTAAACTTCTAATTTGTAATATTACTAATTAATATTAGAATTATTAAAATAGTAAAAATTAATAAATAATACTATATAATTTTATATTATATTTATTGTTTAAAAAGAGCTAGTATACAAAAAGTTTGAGAATCTATATAGGTTATTGCTGAGGCGTTAGCGCTGTATAGCTAGTACTAACCTAATCTGTCCTATACGGTCATGCAATTCCCGACAAGTCGATACTATATTAAGTAACCAAAGTAATAGCGAAAAGCAAAACAGTATTTGAATTAATATTAAAATTGATAAAAAATGCTTTATTATATCTTTAAAAAAACAACAATTTTATAAAAAGTTAAAAGTATTAAAAGTTTTGATTACAATTTATTAGAAATATTACATTATAAAAAATCAATATCAATAGTTTAGTTATTTTTAAAAGCAAAGTTTTTGTACTGCAAAATATATTTATACAAATAAAAATCTTAGAGATTTATTATAACAATTCAATAGCAGATTATTAAAGTATTAGAAAAACAATTGAAATTATTAAATCCAAATACTATTAGTTTAGTATAAATAAAGATATTAAAAAGTATATAAAGTTTTATACAATTTGTTAACAAACTATAATAAAAAGATATTGATTATACAGCGAAGCGCAAACATTGCTTTTGTTGATAGAACTATAAAAAAAGATAACTATAAATTTTATTATAGATTTTCTATTCTTAAAAGTAAACAAATATATATATAACGGCATTTTAGTAGTAATAAATAGATTTACAAAATTAGCTTGATATATATCAATGAACAAAACTATTATTGCTTTAAAACTAATCAATATTATAATTGCATACATATTTAAAAACTTCGAAGTGTTGAAGAGCATTATATTCAACAAAGAATTATAATTTATAACAAACTTTTGAAGTAGCTTTTTATTTTACCTACAAATAAAAAGAAAATTATCAATAACGTTTTATTTACAAATTAATAAACAAATAGAGCAACAAAACCAAAACTTAATCTATTATATAAATTGTTATACTAATTAAAAGCAAAACGATTAAACTTTGCTATTATTTTTAGCAAAGTTTATCTATAATGCTATATAATATAATATAATTAATAAAATACTTTTCATAGTTATATATAACTTCCAATCTATATTTAATTACATCAACAAAGATATTAATACAAAAAAGAGAATATTAATTATAAAAAAGCAAATCGAAGTACTTTAAAAAAAGTATAAAAAATTAAAAGAATTCTGGAAAAATATTACAATAAAACAAAGCAAAAACTATAACAAAGATTTATCTTAACGTTTTAATATTAGTGATAAAGTAATATTAAATACAAAAAATATTAAACAATTACAATCCAAAAAGAAATTTTTGGATAGGTTTATAAATCTCTTTATTATTATAAGTATTAAAAGCAATAGACAAATATATAAATTGTTATTATCATTTATATATAAAATATATAATGTTTTTTATATCTTATTATTTAAACTTTAATACTAACAAAATAATATTAAGAACTTATTACTGTTTAAAGAAATAAAAAGAAATACAAAATACAAAGTTGAAAAAATACTAATTTATAAAAAAAAAGGATATAGTTTTTAATATTTAATTTAATAAAAAAAATATAACTTATTAAACAATATTTAGAAAAATATTAAAAACTTAGCCAATACAAAACAACTTCTACAAAAATATAAAAACAAAAGTATACTATTATTATAACAATAAATTAGAAAAACAAAAACTCTTTTAACCAATTAATAAAAACAATATTTATATTAAACTTAAAGAAACCTTTTTTGTATAATACTTTTCAACAACTATAACATTAATTATTAAACCTGTTTTGTTATTAATATTCAGCGGATCCTCATCAAAATCAGATTTATAATACTAATTAAAAAACTTTCAAATATTAAACTCCTATTAAAGGTTCTAACATTTAATATTTAGTTATAATAAAAAAGTAATAGCAGTTTTAAATTGTACTAAAAGAAAAACCCCAAATGATTAAAATAATAACAACAAAAAAGCTTTTCAATTTATATCCAGAAAAAGCGATTTACTATCATTATCAAATTTATTGCTGTTTAGTTTAATAGAACTTAATTTATCATTATTATTATTACTAACAATAAAAGGACTTTTATAAATCTATATAATTTTAACAGCAATAAATTAAGTTTGTATCCGCAGCTTTGTATAACCTCCTCGCTAGTTATCTTTTTTATTATCATTATTCGTTGCTATTGCTTTCTTTGTACCTTTCAATACAGATTTGATATTTATGGCATTACTTTGAACCGCCTTTATTATTACTTTCAATGCTTTTGCTAGTTTAATAGTAAAAGCTTTTTTGATTAGCTTTTTAACAAGCTTTGTTATAAGTATTACTGGTTTTATATCAATACTACTTTTATTTTTACTTAATAAGTTTATTAAGCGTTTTACAACTTTATTTAAAAGATTAAGTTTGGTTTAAGCAATACATTAATTAGCTAACTTTGTGCTAAAACTATAAAATAGGGGTATATATATAAATACAAAACAAATCCAAAAAAGTACAAAATATTATATTGAAATTGGCTATATAGCGATTTAGTATTATTACTGTTTTGTAAATGTCCTTAAGCTTATAAGTAAAATTTTGCTTTTTACTATTTTTAACAAAAACTTCTATCGCATTTTTATAGTTAGTTTAATAATATATTAGCTTTTTGTTTACTGCTTATTTTTCAGCAGATTTATTTTTGGTTATTAAATATATATCTTTCAAATGAAAAAAGCGATTTATAATTGTTACAAAAAAAATCAACATTTTTTTATAAGGTTTCTATTTACAGCGATATTTGTTACACATTACTTTGAACTTTACTATTAAGTTGTATATTTGATTCTAAACCAATTTATTGTTTTGAAATATCGCTAACAATATATACACAATCAACTTTGAACAGTAAAAACACATCAAACGTATTAACAGAACTACTTCTACATTGAAGTACATTACAATTTTTGGTTTTGATTTAGAACTTATAAAGAAAGATTAATTAAAAACGATGATAATAATTCAATATAAGAATATAAAGTTAAAATAAGCAATAAAGTTCTGAAAGTTGTAAGAATAGAATATGTTTTTGTTGTTGTTTTAAAAAAGCTTTAGTTACGTTAGTATTAGGCAAAGTTGTATTAGTAATGTATTGTTTATTTTGCTACACTGCATTCTTAAAAACAAATAATAATTACAAAACTCTTTAAAGTAAAAAATCTAAAAAGAAGGGCTTTGTTACAAATTTACAAAGGTTTATTAACGTTTCAATTTCGGATCAATAAAACGTACTAAAAGAAGCTATACATTATACTTATTTTAATAATTAGCAACACTTTTAGGAAAACTCTGTATAATGGATTGTACATATATATACAATAAAACCCCAACGTTCTATTGTTATAAATTGTATTATAAATAGTCTCTAGATTCCTCTCTTAGAAAAGTAATGAAAAGTTTTTGGCCCTTAGTGTACTACATTGATTCATTGCTTATTCCATTTAACACTTAAATACAAATAATAAAATCCAAGATAAATTAATAAAAAAGTTTGTAACTACAAAAAGATATAATTTAATTATTACAAAGAATAAAAAAACTAGCAAATATATATTTAATTACAAACTAGAAAAAATATAAGCTTTTAATATTATAATTGGCATTATAGTTGACGTTTATCGTTTGGAATAATATTTATAATAAAGCTATATAATATTAATTATATTTTTAATATTTATTATAATAAATATTATAATTTTTTATTTTATATAATATTAATATTAATTTTATAATAATATATAATAATATATATTTTTATATTTATAATTATTATTTTATTATTATTATTATAAGTTTTTTCTTAAATTATATAATACTATACATTTTGCTAACTTTTATATATATTATACTTACATTGTATTTGCTATATTATCTTAAAATTTGTTTATAATTTCTTTATTCAAAATATAATCTATTACTAATATATTTAATATCTTTAATATATTATCTAAATCTTCAATTATATCTTTATCTTTTTCTATTTATATTTTTTTTTTTCAAATAAATTATTTGCTTTTTATTTACAAATAAAATTATAAAAAGTAATATAAATAAATATAATATTTTTTTATATTTCAAAAAAAAATTGAAACAGATTATTAAATATCTTAAATCAACATTTCAAAATATCAAAAATGTGTTTAATAATATTATAAATATTAGAATATTAAAAGTTAAATAATTTTTTTTTGTTTTTGAATTATAATATAAATATATTTTGTTTTCGAAAATGATAATGAATTTTATAGTAAAGTATTAAAAATAGTTAGTAATTTGTATATTTTATATCTATAAAATAGAATTTATTTGGTAATATTAAAAAGATTCTTTTATTTATAGTATTTTCTAATACTTATGTATTATAAGTGCTATTTTTCTAATTAGAATAAATATATGAAAATTGAAGATTAAATATATATATATTAAATATATTTTGAGTAAAAATATTTTTGCGATTTCGAAATAGTATAGTATTTTTTGTTTTTTGATGAAAATATATATATGTATTATTGATTGTTTTAAAATAATTTGCAAAAAATAGAAAATATTTTTTATTATTAATGATTTTATTGTAACTAAAAAGGTATTTAGGATTTTCAAAGAGTTTAATTTTATAAATATATAGTATAAGTATAGTTTAAAATGTTTAATAAAAATAACTATGAATAGTTAATTTGAATTGATTAAAGAATTTTTGTGTATTGCTTATATTAGCTTTTTTGTTAACAATATATAAGAATATTGCAAGTTTTTTTTTAAATGTGATTTTTTGAGAAAGTTTTAATTTGATATGTTTAATATAGAAATTATAAAGTTTAAAAAACGTTGAACGAAGTATTCGAAAGTTATTGAAAACGTGTTGATTATGATTTTGGTTTAATATTTTTTTGATATATGGTTTATTATAAATTTTGAATTTTTTTTTTTTAATGTAATTATATATAGGTTTTTTAATATAAAACTTTTTGATATAGTGTTTTTAGAAAAATATAGTAATTATTTTTGATTATAATTGATAAAGCTTTGTTTGATATAGATTATATTTGTATTAAGTATATTTTCTTCAAAATTGTAAAATAGTAAAAAGGATAAAAGGAAGTATTATAAAGTATATAATAATAGCAAAGTAGCAATAGCAAAATAATAATAGAGATTATAAACAACAGAGGTTGTAAGCGATAAAGGTTGTATAGTATCGAAATGATTATACTATTTAATACAACTTTCAATATTATCAAAATGCAAAAGTATATTAAAACGGTAAAAAGGTTATATTGAAAATTAAACGGAAATATTGAAAAAATATAGCTTTTTGCTAAATATATTTATCAAAAGCTAATCGAAGTTGTTATTAACTATTGTATAAGAAAATTGCAAAATATTAAGTTCAATATTTTATTATATTTAATATTTTATTGTGTTTAATATCATATTCGATAAATACAATATTAAGGTTAATATATTAAACTCAATATCTCTACTTTCTAATATTTTATTACACTCAATATTACATTCAATAAATATTATATTAAAGCTAATATATTAAACTTAATATCTCTACTTTCTAATATTTTATTACATTTAATATTGCATTTGGTAAACATCACATTTGTCAAATATATTAGGCGTAATATAAAAAAAAAATCGATCCGAACGCACCCTTAAAATTTTAAAACGTTGATAATGTACGAAAAGTCGAAATTTCATTCTTTAAGTGGCGTCGAGGGGTACTGTACAGGGGGTGTGCTAGTAGGTACTCTGATTGGTTGAATTCTTTGAAGAACTCTGAATAGCTTCAAAAAAATTGATGACTAATATGATGACTAAGCTACATCCCTTTTGAAACCGTTAAAGTGCTTGCAACTATACATATTTTACATCCGTTTTGAGCTATTATCCACACCATGATAGCTTAGTATTAAACTAGTTAAAGTGATTGAAACTATACAAAATCTTTTAAAAAGCGGATATAGAACAGATACACAACGGACATAAATCACCCCTAATTCCTACTAGGTAGGTAGGTAGGTATACATCTACTGAAAAACTAATAGAGGAAATACCACTATGTCCAATAGTCCGGACTACAATCCGACAATAATAAGAGACTCTCGAATATTCAAATTATCTTGAACATTAATAAAATGGCTTGAATGTTTCAAAATGATTGGATAATTAAAACAATCACCAGTTGAAGATTCTATAAGTATGAGCTAGCACCACAATTTTAGATTGCAAAGTCGGTGTCAGAACACAAGCTGATTGACACCTTTCACTTTCCCAGTCACCTCTTGGGTTTCATGGTTTTTTGTCATCGGGAGTTACGATTATAATTTGTTCAAGATGTCGACCGCGCCAGTAACAGAGAAGCAGATCGAAGTCGCAAGCATCGAAAAGGAAATGGCCGGCGTTAATCTGAATACCACTAATGGGGAGACACATTCAACACCTATTGGGAAAAAAGAACCAAGTCCTCTTCAACCACCGTTCCTCAACCCCATCGAGTCTGCGAAACCTCCTCCTACTCCAGTACTTACTGAGGAACAAGAGAAGAAATACGAGGCGCTGTTAGAAACGGTCAAATCATGGACAGAGATTCCAGCTAAGGATTCTAAAGGGGGGCCTCTCACAGATAGCGAGCGGTTATGGTTAACAAGAGAATGTTTGTGTCGGTACTTGCGAGCAACGAAATGGTCTGCTGCCGAAGCCCCAAAACGGTTGTTGGGGACTTTGACTTGGAGACGGGAGTATGGTGTGAGCGATCTTTCAGGCGAGGATCTTTCTGTTGAAAATGAAACTGGCAAGCAGTTTATCTTGGGTTACGACAACGAAGGACGGCCGTGCCATTATTTGAATCCTGGAAGACAAAATACAGAGCCCAGTCCACGACAAGTACAACATTTGGTGTTCATGCTCGAGCGATGTATTGATTTGATGATACCGGGTCAATTTACCATTGCATTGTTGATCAACTTTAAGTCCAGTAAAAGCAGGTCAAACACAGCTCCCGGTATCGGGATAGCTAGAGAAGTCTTGAATATTCTTCAAACTCACTATCCGGAACGACTTGGGAGAGCCTTGATTATCAACAGTAAGGACCCCATGATGAAGAATGCATTCCGCGCTAAACTTGTTATAAGTTCCCTGGATGGTGAACGGCTTTTTCAAACTCATCACGCCATTTATTGACCCTTTGACAAAAGAAAAGTTGAAGTTCAATGATGATATGAATCTGCATGTACCTCCAAAACAACTCTGGGCCGAGTTCAATGGAGAACTTGCATTTGAGTATGATCATGCAACCTATTGGCCGGCGCTACTGAAGACGTGTGAGGAGCGACGAAAGGATATGTTTGAACGTTGGGTTCAGGCGGGGAAGCATATTGGTGAGAGTGAGATTTATTTGAAAGGAGGAAATGCCTCAAGCATTGGCAACGCTGCAGCTGCGGAAGTGTCATCAAATGGTCATGCTGTAGAGCCGAAAACACTCGGGACATTTTCTGAGGTATCAGGTGGTCAAAACAGCGGAAATGCTGCGAAGGGTGAGGAGGCATGAGATCAAGCAATTGGAAAGACTGTAGATAATTTGCTTGCACCGGGACAGAATAGACTATACATTAATCAATACAACTAGATACTAATATCAACCCACGTCTAAAGACTGTGTGTAAACATCCATCATTTTGGCTGGATCGGATTGAATTTATCGGGTGAGTTAATACCTCAAGTAAGGTAAACATCTCAGATGAATTGAAAATTTTGAAAACGATTGAACCGCAATATAATTTACCCCCCTCGCTTGATGATGGCTTCAACTTCGAATTCCGCAGCCTTGCGACACATAAACCCAAACCATACATCCGACTTCATACAATTCATAAAATTTGCAAATCTTTCAAAGCACTACAGCAAATACAGATATTCAAGTATTTCGACCAATCATTAAGATATAAAATGTCCTCACAACCAATAAAACCGCCGTTGATCGGCCAATCTTCTCATACACAACGAGGCTCGCAATCAGGGCTACGATATCCTTCAACCGGCAAAACAATATATCATAGACCCTTGAATCGCAGTCGGACACAGGAGTTAAGTCAAGCCAGCTTTGCATATTTATTTGGGGAGATGGTCAGTTACGCGCAACGACGGGTTACTGGTATTCAAGATCTTGAGAAGCGGTAAGATTCCCCTCGCATTGTCAAGAAACTATTATATCTCACCTCTAGTAATTTGAAAGTTCAAGCCTAACTGAATGATTAGACTAAATGTTCAAGGCCACCCCATCGGCCTCAAACTCCTCGATCTTCTTCTCTACCGCGAGCCTCCGCGTACCCAAACACGCCCCCTTAACATCATCGCCCTTCTCCAATTCATAACCACCGTTCTATGGCGTCACCTCTTTTCGCGACCTGCAGATGCCCTCGAAAAATCTTCAAATCCAGATACTCCAGAGGAATATATGATATCAGATAATGAACCTCTCGTTAATCAATATATTAGTGTGCCTAAGGAAATGAATCAGTTGAACTGTGCGGCGTTTGTTGCCGGTATAATTGAAGGGGTTTGTGACGGAGCGGGGTTTCCGGCTAGGGTTACGGCGCATAGTGTGGGAAGGGGAGAGGAGGGGGAGCTGTGGCCGGGAAAGACGGTTTTCTTAGTTAAGTTCCAGGAGGAGGTCGTAGAGAGGGAGGCATTTTTGGGCAAGAGTTAAGAGGGAGAGGAGTGAAACGGTATCATTTGGGCTTTGGAAGTATCCATGAACATATGTTGGGGCGCAAAAGGGCACTATTCGCATGGAGTCTATGGTCGACATTAGGGAACTTTCATCATGGTCGTTTTAATCGACTGATACGAAATAGAAAAGAGTGAGCATATAGCCGGCGCTATCCACCTAGCTTTTCTGCCTTACACAATCTTCTTCAAGTCCGGACCAATGGTTTTTCGTTGACCTTTCCATGAGAAGGGGCCCAATCTTGCCCTCATATTAAAGGGTTTACTCTCCTCCGTTTGGAAATCAAAATGGTGACGAAGTTTCGCAAACTCATCGTTCGATAATATTCAACGAATTTTACTTCGATCTCAATATAAAGGCTACTGGGATAAGGCAGACACGTATAGCCAAAGCCCAGAGTGAGGTAAACACATTCATCATACTGAAGACCTGTCTAGAGCGTCTCTCTGCCATTTATCTTCGACCAGATCTTTGTATGCACTTTCAGTGGTTTTAGAATTGGTAGCACTAGCTCGATGTTTCCTTGATCAAACTGGTTTATGAAAGATACAAGCTTCATCGAACTCTTCTCTCTGGGTATTGATGATTCCTGCAATATAGTGATGTCTCGGCAGGCATCAAGATGAAAATGCCAATAACATCCCAACTCTGGCCTTCGTAATCGCCCCTGATCCCAAATTCCTTGAATTAACCGTCGCATGTCAAACGCCGCCATGATAAGTTCCCAAAATAAACCATACGCCATTCGGATCCAGGTTCACCTCGGAAGACTTCTAATACCCTTAGAGCTTCCTCCTTCATTCCCTGCCTTCCCACCCGGACCTTTCTTCATCAATTCCGCCAATCCCAAATCCTTCCAAGCTGGTTCTTTTATCTTTTGCGTTGCCCTCTGAATACCAAATGCCGCATGTTGATCTGGAACTACGTCGTCTTCATCTTCGGGATTTATAGGTTGGTTGTGAGGTGGTACATAAATATCATCATCGGGGAGTTTGTCTTTGCAAAAGTCCTCGAAAAGGTCCGCAGTGCGGGAGAGTGTGAAATGGACATAGGTGTGGTTTGAGTCTTTAGACTATATCATTATCAGTAATTGTACAAATTGGAATTAGTGAATAGATTTATTACCATTTTTGACCTTTGTATAGTGAAGTTTGGAATAGCAAATGAAGGTGTGGTTGCTGAGATTAAAATTGTTTGTTTACTTCACTTCCGATAGGTATCTGAGGATAAACACGACAAGGCTGAAGACTGATGCATCTGCAAGGCTACTGTAAATGTCTACTAGGTATGCACTTCTTCGGCCTATAGTTATTCCACCCGCTTATGCCTCACATATCGGGCTTCCAGAAAAAAAGTCCAATTTGTGGGAAACTTCGCTTATTCAAATTAAGCCCTTTCAATCAAGCTGAACATCGGCGAACTCTTACGACGTACGACAACACTATTCGCAAACTTCAAGAACTCACCACCGCCGACAACAGTCTCCGACAAAAACCGACAATATGTCTCACGAATCAGTTTGGATGTCCAGACCCCGTACCTACGGAAAGGGAGCCCGCGGATGGTATGTGGAGAATCAATCGCATTGCGATTTCATCAAGGATCAATGATCTGAAGAATTTCGTATCTAACAATTATCTACAGCCGCGTTTGCACACACAAGGCCGGTTTGATCCGCAAATACGGTCTCAACATCTGCAGACAATGCTTCAGAGAGAAGGCATCTGATATCGGATTCGTCAAGGTACGCTCAACAACCTACGCACCATTCGACTTTACGCTCACAAATCCTAATTCGCCAACATGGGAAAACTACTAACAAATTTCACAGCACCGTTAAATTCACCACATCTCAACAATGAACTCATCGAAGAGGGAACGATACTATCACGATGGGCTTGTAAAGGGAATAAATTAACATGGCATGGAGTTCTGGGCTTTTGCACGAAAAGGGATACGAACGAAGACATTTATGGTCATACTTTGAAGGGCACTTTCAAATGAAGGGAGGAACGCTTATGGACACTTGTGTGCTGAGGCATACTCTGCGATGGATTGTTCTCGAGGTTTTGACACCTTTTCAACTGCACTGATCTGGAATGGAGATGGTTCTTTTTTCTAGGGTCAATTGGGCTTAGGTTCATTTGGCTTCGACTAGGAAATAGCTTTCTCGGAATATCAGGTCGTTTTCCTTGAGATCTATTGGATTACTCGGAGTTTGCTGTTTGAATTTGTGAATGAGTGAGTGAGTGATTATGTCATAAACATACAGGAGGTTCGAGGATGGTTAGAATGGAAGGCCAAGTGGCCTTGTACTGGGTCTATACTTGAGGAGAACACTGACAGACTTACATATATGGCTCAAATGAAACCTGCCTGATCGAGTCCACAATTTTGTTCTCACGAAATCAAATACGGCCCAAACAAAGTTTATCCCTTTTCATTACTTGAATTGATACCAATTATCTATCGGTTCACGGAGAATATATAATAATCCACATGAGAAATTTGGGTAGGCAGGACTCGTTATCCCAAGACCAAAGTGAAATAATGGCGTATGAGATTCCATGTAGGTCTCGAGTGGACTATCGGTTGAACAAAGAAAAGCTCTTTGCACAGCAAGGAAAGTGAAAACAGAATATACATATTTATTTTGTAAATGGGATGAGCAGTCCAAATTGCTTATGAAATCAAGAACGGTCTAATCAGGCTGCAAATCCGCCAAAAGTTCTTCACATTATTAGTATCTACGCCGCGTGCAAATGCATTCAATACTCCACCCCCCCTAATGTTTACCAAACTCTCCAATTGTAATACACACATTGCAATACCAACTCCAAATACAAAAATTCAGCAAGAAAGCATGAATTGCTTTTGTACTATATGGATAGCATATTCACGTCATGTGCTCACCCTAACGTAGTCATGGATCTCGAGGTTAAGGACGGCTCACCAAAATCTGCTTAACAGCATGAGTCGACATTCAAGAATTCGAAGTTGCAATCAGTTTAGCTACGCGATCCTCCTCCAAAGAGGATACACATCATGGATCCACATAGCACAATCACATTCCCTAAGGTCAGTCTTATGTTTTATGTTTGTTAAACGATTTATTGATCTATCGTAAGATGGCGGAAATCGTCCCCGAGAAGACGGAAATCGTCACTTGCTCCCCACTCTGGATTGGTGGCGCCTCTCCATCGCCGACCCCCACCGAATGTACATTCAGATGGAAATCCATCCGTGACATCGGTAGTTGCCCGCTCCGCATTCGTTGGGATTCCCGATGATGGACGAGCAACGACTGTCGCTCCGATATTGGTCATCACTTTCACCATTACCAACCTCTCGTAGGTTGTTGGAGTGCAAAGGATCGTTTGGGGAGAGGGTGAATGAAATTGGACCGTGGCTTAACCGCTGATCTCGTTCCATCGCGGATCTTACCTCCCGCTGTATGACGGCATCCACCCCCGGAAGCAGACTCGCTTCGATCTGAGTAAAGTTCTGGAAGTACTCCAACCGCGCGACTTTTTCCTCGACACCTCCCACGTCGAGCAGTCTCGCGATGACCTCGTGTGGGAACTTATGTCTGCACATAGGGCAAGTTACTGGACCTTCGCGCACGAGGGATCTGGCCCCACTTTCGGAGACATTTGTCTCCAAAGATTGCCCTGCAGCAGCCAACCATCTTCAAAGGAACTTCCGACTCGTCGTTGATTTCTTCGAAGCAAATGTTACAGTGTCTGACATCTTTCTCCAGATCACAGACCGGGATCTCTTCAAAGCCGACCGCCGCTTTTTCCTCCGCTTGCTTGGTATTATTCGACAAGGTGAATTCGATGATAAAGTATCAGTAGTATATGTGTATATGTGTATATGTGATTGTGTGTATATATGTATATATATATGCATGCATGTATGTATGTATGCATAGATGGATGTATATTTAGATGTATAAACGAATGTACAGTATGAGAACAGGTCGAAGAAGTAAGTTGGGTTATTCTTTTCCAAATTATTCGAAGACAAGATTATTCGAGGAAGGAAATCTTTCGTACAGATGCAGCGAATTCAAAACTTTTCTACACATTTAAGAAAAAGTTTGTGGCTTCGTTCTCCAATTAATAGCGGGAGCTATTGTCTAGAAAGCACACGAGATGGAAGAATAAATGCCAAACGAAGCTTAGCGGTTCGGTACTTGATCGATTCGAGAGTTGTGCGGCCGGTGATTGGATGATGAATCTGATGATTGAGGGTTTGTGGTGATCTAATGTCTAGCTAGACGGTAGTTTCATCTTTAGCATGGAGAGATTATCGATTTTAGTCTGGATTTTTATTCGGACTGGAGAAAAGCACGTGAGGCTCTGGGAGATGATGGCATGATTTTGGTGGATTTTCGAAGGGGGTGGGTGAGGATAGAAGAAGGGAGATGTTTGGATGTCAGAGGTGTTGGTTGTGAAAGGTGAGAACGAGGGAACTGAAAGTCTTTATGACAAGGATACTTTTGTATGATTGTAGAGTATGTCGAAGGAACCTTGAGGATGGTGAGGCACAAAGTACAGATCAAGATCTTTGAAAGTGTTGAGGGTGTGCTGTTCCACGGAGAGAGAGAATATTGTGGTATTTGTGTGAAGGATTTGTGCTGGAGATTTATTCTCTGTAGAGATGGTATTATAGGATTGCAAGGTATGTTGTCTCGAGATAGCTGGCTAAATGGGTATTGTGCTGGTAAGTTGAAGAAGCTGAGTAGGTTTGTTTGTATTGAGTCAATGTTGTTCTTAGTATTCGATTCAATATCAAAGGAGTCAAAACCAGTGTATCCAACAATCCAGACTGACAGATCGAATCAGAGTTCGAAAGGTTATTAATGTTTGAGATTCTATTGATATTTGAAATGCTTTCCATGTTTGAAATTTGTTCAAAATTTTCAACATTTCCAATGTTCAAAATGTTATGAATCTTTGTAACTGTTCTGATTGTTTGAATCCTAAAGCAAGTTTAACTGTTTAAGAGTTTGAAACCTCTCAGCATTGGACTGCAGCCCCTGCTACTGGCCACACTATGAGATTCTCAACTATCTACACACAATTCTTCCTTAAGATCCAGTGTTCCTACTTCATCACAGCACATTCAGTTTACTTTTCCTTCACTAGCAAAGCTTGCACATTCCCATCCATAATTCTTCAGATGCTCAGCCTATTCAAAGCGTCTAATAACCTATATCCTTCCTCGTTATTAATTTGCATCCTCAGATCCATGGACATAAATGAATGAACAGAAAACAATAGACAAAGGGTAAAATTTCCTTCACTATCCGAACATGTTACTTACATCGCCATTACCTATCTTAATGTCAGCTCACTGTGATTGATTATGAGCAAAAGTTCAACACTAGAGATGCTTGAAATTTCCACATTTGCCGTTGATAGCATGTACCATACATCACATTGTCTCGTTGAATATACTCTAGGTATAATTTGTGAACAATTTGAAACTAGGCATGCAAGCAAGACTTGCAGATGTAACTAAACATCTAGGAGACTGGATTTGAATGTAAAGTGCTTATCATGATTTGTTAAAACTTAGTGGATGAGATGATTATTAACGTTGAGCTCAAAGCTTATTATGTAATCGATAATGAAGAAACATAGCAGAGAAAAGAGAAAAAGAATAAGCACAAAGGGCTTCCCAATATAACATCATGTAAAGAAACGGAGGTTTGGCGGTGTGTAAGGTATACACTCATTTATTAAAGGGTTTGATATATTTCGTTATTTGATCTCCTGACTTACCAATAAAACCTTCCATATCTTCCATTACCTCATCTGTATATGGCGCCAAACTCCATATCCCACGTACAATCCAACATATCACACCCCGTCCCGGACAAATCCCCACCCAATCATTCCTCTACAATTCCTCACTCACCCCATTCTTCGCCTCTACTCTATCCATCCCCCTCCCCTCCAAAACCCCCATAAAGTCCTTAACCAGCTTCTCATGGCTATCCTGCAACGTTGTTTTTATAAACCCCATCAACATCCTACTCGCCCTCACAACGCCTCTCTCCTCCAAAACCAATCTTCCCCCGGTGCCAACCGTTATCGAACTCTCCCCAGGCCCAGCTTCTCTCACTATCCACGTTGTTACACTATGCACTCCCATCGGCGCATGCGTAATACTGATTAACCCATCCTCGCGATCTTGGAGACTACTCAAATAAGTAATTTTATCGGGGATAAATCGTTTTGCCCAGCCACCTCGCCATCCTCCTCCATTATCTTCTGAGTTTCCGGCGGCCATGTCGTCGGTGATTTCCCAGATTTCACAAGGAGAGGATTTGGTAGGTTGGAGGTCTAGAGGCTCGGATTTGAAGAAATCGACGGCGAGAACGTGAGTGGGTGGGAGGAGAGTATGCGCGGTGACCAGGGGGTTCATGGTTATCATTTTCGAGTGGTTGTGTAGCAGAGAGAGCACTTGGGCGAGAGAGATGTGAGGAGGAATAGGTGTGAGGGTGAGGGTTTGGTGAGTGGTTGTGAGGACTGTTTGGAGTGAAGTTAGCATATCGCTTGTAGATATGGTTGATGAAGGGGCTATGTAACGGTGGGCAAAAATTGGTCCTTACATGACATTATGGCGCGCTCAAATTGTGTTGTAAAGCCTTTGAATTAGTACTAGAAAATGGAATGGTTTTTATTTGAGCTGAATTTGAAGCTCAAATGAGTTGCGTTGTAGTTGAAATATGGTTGTGATTGACATTTTGAGGTCGATCGTAACGCAAATGGTTTCAAGAGCTTAAATCGAGATTTACTTGCTGACGAAATTATACCGAGACATTCGTTTTGAAGAAAGTTTGACTTACTGTAGTGAGATGGTTGAACACTTAGAGAAAACGATACACTTACGATGCCTGATTCTTAAGATGAGATTTTTGGATAGATTTTGTTCTCTCTCTCATTTTTTCCCCCCTTGAAGATGTTGTTGGATCGTTTTTCAGACTATTTTAGTACCCCGGAAAAGAACTTTTCCGGATACTGTAGTAAATTTTGTCATGTAGCAAGTACTAGCTAGGTAGTATGCTGCCAACATCTGATATTTCAAATTTGTGAGTTAAAGGTGGGAACAACAGTTGGAAGAGGAGAATAAGTGAAATCTGAAATCTAGCCATGACTCAAGGAACTCAGAACTCTCATTACTTCTCGCCGTAGTGGTGAGTTGCGAGATTCTCAAGGCGTTACTTGTATGTCTTCTCTCTCGTGATATTTGAGTGAGCTTGAAAGTTGAGGCTTGATTTATTAGTTCATTGAAAACTTCGGATTATCAATCACCGACTTGTCATGTCGGCTAAATTGAGTAATCCACTTTAACCCCCAGGTGGAGTCCCCACAACCTAACTAGTAACACACCCGACATGCGACATGCTAGACATGCTTCTTTCAAGCTTTGCAGGTTATTATGGAGACTCACGACTCACTAGTTACGAGAGAGATTTCAAGCTCTTCGTTCTTTTCACATGTACGGCCCAAGTCTAAAGTTCTCCCGTTCTGTAGGGCTCTTCCCCTTGAGCCAAGTGTAACGTTGCAAGCCTAGTGTGTATCTTTTGCATTATCGAGAAGAGCAATGAATGATCAACAGTGCTGACTGTACTTGCTCGAGGACTTGGGGGTTCTTGAGTGACCGGCACTGATAAGCGCAGCGTTCCTTCCAACAAACAACCCACCAGGAAGGTACGAGGTTGATTATGGGTTTTGACTGTTACAGCTGTGCCGCTGTTGTGTACCATCACAAACCGAGCAATCTCCCGATGTACAAGAAAGAGAAAGAACACAATGATAGATATTTTATCGAGGATTAATCCACTCCTCGGGATCATCTACAAGTTAAGACTACAACTTTTACGGCTTCGAGACTCGAGACTTCTTCAACCGGTACGGGCGTAACTAGAACAGCAAATTTTGATCATCCTGCTGACAACAATTATATCCCAAGTTCAAATGAAGCAGTCACGGTATCTCAAAGGTACCATAGAACTACTGCCTTTCGATTACCGCAGCCGCAACCATCCCACGTATCCACCACGGAATACACCCCCAAAATAGTCCACGTTTGATTTTTCTTCTTGTCCTCCCACACTTGTACCTCGGTTCTCCTCGAAATTCGGATCATCTTAACGTCTTCAATATCTCATTCATGATTCGCCATTTCCTCCAATTCTATATATTCGATACCAATCTAGACATCTTAGCGAAACAAAGTACGATGACCCACCGCACTCTCATTCGACGGAAAAACTTTCTCCAGGAAGATCATGACACAAGCCTTGTTACTTTCTCACTTGGATTGAATTGCTAGATCTTGATATTTTCTAGGCGCCCGGGTACCGGTATGACTTATGATGCTTCAAGTCAAACGCTGGGATTAACGAGCCACAATCGTCATATAGTCTCATCCTTTGGATTCCTTGGAATGCTTGTTTGCCTTGATGTTGTTTCCTATTTTCAGTTACATGGGAGACAAAACTTAAAATTTTCGATGCCGAGTAATGCATTAGGAAACATTAGACTCCTCGGGGAAAGAAGACACGAAGAAGTACTTCGGGCCACATGTTCGGGTAGAGTAGCTCAAGTAAGTAAACAACCGACATCTACTAAAAAAACTAGCCTTCCCCGAGTCCCCAACTTCCACAAATAATCTCCAGAGAATTGGAAGGAACTACCAAATGTCATTTCTGCCCAGTTTAAATTTTCACACAAGTTACAACAAGGATACTCGATATGTTGGCGCGCAAATGATATGGATACCTATGACAAGCGCTGATCAAATCCACTCTAGATGTGTTGTATTTCGTAGGCATATCCGTGTCGACAGATCGTCGTTCCTCGGGTGATACAGATGGAGGCCCTTGAAAAAGCGTTATGCACGAATCTCATTTGGTTTTACCCGAAATGTCTTACTGCTGAGCAGTATGTATGCAGTCAACTTTCAAGATGACAAGCCTCACTCTTCGAATGATATCAACTGTATATAAACGAGGATTCAAGTACTGGTAAGAAGCATGCCCTTTCAATGAACCAGGAAAAGGCGGGGAAAGAACATCCCCAAAGCCTTCCAAACCCATCAAACCCATCAAACCCCCATATTGCAAGGACAATCCCCGGGAAGATTGACGGTCAATGGTCAACTTGGGAGGATCCATAGGTAAGATTCGGCCCTTCTCTCTCACTCCACTTGCTACATACTCCAGATTACTTTATTCTAACGCTTCTCGTGTGCTCCATCATTATCATTATCCCAACCCTTCAATCTTTTCTCTATATAAGTCTTTGTGACGATCCCAAGGACTCTCTCTCTTCTTTCTTTCCTATCAATTCCTGTCTTGCCTTGAAGGTCAACTTTCTATTTACTGTGTACTACACCCACATACTGTCAGCATAAGGAAAGGTTTAGTTACCTGATCACCAGCAAATAAGATGGCCATCGGTAACGTCTACTTCATCGCGGCTGTGTCCGTGGTGGGTGGTGCTCTATTCGGTTTCGATATCTCGTCTATGTCCGCCATCATCTCAACTGATGCATATTTGTGTTATTTCGACCAAGGAGGAATGGTTGATGGCAAATGCACTGGTCCAAGTCCAGATGTTCAGGGTATGAACAAACACCTACTCTTTATTGCCAGTAGATCAAAAGCTAATTGGATACAGGTGGTATTACCGCTTCTATGCCTGCTGGAAGTTGGCTTGGGGCTTTATTGTCTGGTTATATCTCAGATATTTTCGGTAGAAAAAGATCTATTCAAATTGGTTCTCTCATCTGGTAAGTATTCTCCATGCTCATATTTTCCATGAAAATTTGGCCTAATCAAACTTGCGTAGGATCATTGGTTCAATCATCGTCTGCGCTGCTCAAAATATTCCTATGCTCATAGTTGGACGTATCATCAACGGTCTCTCGGTTGGGATCTGCTCGGCTCAAGTTCCCGTCTACATTACTGAGATTGCACCACCATCCAAGCGCGGAAGACTCGTTGGTTGCCAACAATGGGCTATCACCTGGGGTATCCTCATTATGTTCTATATCTGTTACGGATGCTCCTTTGTCAAAGGAAACGCCGCTTTCCGTATCCCATGGGGTCTCCAAATGATTCCAGCCGTCTTCCTTTTCTTCGCTCTGTTCTTGTTGCCAGAATCTCCACGTTGGCTTGCCAGAAAAGATCGATGGGAAGAGGCTCATCAAGTTTTGGCTCTTGTTCACGCCGGCGGCGACAGCAACTCTCCATTCGTTGCTAAAGAATTGGCAGAAATCAGAGAAGTTGTTGAGTTTGAGCGAGCTAACGCTGATGTTACCTACATGGAGTTGTTCAAGCCTGACATGATTAACCGAACACACATTGGTATTTTTACACAAATTTGGTCCCAACTTACCGGTATGAACGTCATGATGTACTACATCACTTACATTTTCACCATGGCCGGTTTGGGTAGCAACGTTCTCTTGCCTTCCTCCATTCAATTCATCATCAATGTTGTCATGACTATTCCTGGATTGATCTGGGTCGACAGATTGGGTCGTCGTCCTGTTCTCTTGGTTGGAGCTTTCTTGATGATGATCTGGCTCTTTATCAACGCCGGTCTCTTGGCCTCATACGGTACTGTTCCATACAAAGGTCAATTCTCCAGTGCCGCCGAGTCTATCTCCATCACTGGAGCACCATCCAAAGCCGTCATTGCTTGCACTTATCTCTTCGTTGCATCCTATGCTCCAACCTGGGGACCAGTTTCCTGGATATACCCACCCGAGCTCTACCCCCTACGAGTTCGTGGAAAGGCCGTTGCTCTCTCTACATCCGCTAACTGGGCATTCAACTTCGCTCTTGCATACTTTGTTCCTCCCGCGTTTGCCAACATTCGTTGGAAGGTCTACCTAGTCTTTGGAATCTTCTGTGTTGCCATGTTCCTCCACGTCTACTTTGTCTTCCCCGAGACAAGTGGAAAGCCTCTTGAGGAAGTAGAGGAGATCTTTGATTACTCGACTCCGGGAAGCATCAAGTTCCTTGGTACACCAGCTTGGAAGACAGGTGTTGATACTAGAGCTGGACGCTTGGAGAGGGGTGAATTTGATGCTGAGGATAAGCTCGGTCCTAGTGTTGCGCATCATGATAGTGCTGCACAGGTTAATGAGGCTTCTAAGTCTGAGTTTTAGACTGAATTATGATGAAGAGAAATAGATGGAACAATGTGAAGTGGGATTGAAAGAGGAGGAGCTAATGACTTGCTCTAGCGCTAGCATGACTTAATGATGGAGTGGTATGGATGGACGGGTGGCTTACTGGCTGATTTGCTAACTTGCTAACTTTAAATTATGAAGTGTATGTATAAACATGAGATGGAAAACGTGGATGGTAGGGGGGTTATGTAAGAGCGAAGAAGAATATTGATACCCATATATGAGAATGAATTTACAAGATTGTTCCTAGTACTGAACTTGTTTTTGTGACTTTGATATGCGATTTATACGTATATGGATTTGGGATTTAAGATTTAGGGTGTAAACACGAGGTTCCAAAATGAAAGAGATTATTGTACGAAAGGAATGACGGAGAGTGAGGCTACTTAACTGCATAAACTCCTGCGCGTATCCTGAATTCTAAGCTGCGAATTGAATTTCGAAAAGGGGGAGAGGATGGGGCGTGGATGTAGTACCTTTTCTTACTTTTGATATAGTGTTAACTTGGTTCTTCGCGAGATGCGAATGGGGTCTTGTTATCTGGAACGCATGCGATAGAATCCTTCTAGACTCCAGTTTGGAGTGGAGGGGGTCAACGTAACGGTGAAATTCCTTAATCCTCTAGGCGAGCTCAAGGCGAGGTATGGTGATGTCTTAATATCTGCTGTACCTTCCCACTTTCTCGGGTGAGAGGTGAGAGATGATGAGGTAAAGTGGGCATTTTCTTTTTCTTTTTCTTTGATGATTATGCGGTGGGTTAGATAGTGAGTGGATGGTTTGGGGATATATACTTGGTATGTTATTGATCTATCCTAAGTAGCAAGAAGTCAACAATCACCAAGCTAGTCTAGTGTTC
>NGKI01000007.1:1365092-1381895 GCA_002162615.1 Myriosclerotinia duriaeana
TCGGCGTTTCTCAAGAGACGGCAGATGGGGTGTTTGCAGTTTGTGGTTCGACGGTTAGTCTAGTCTTATATTGTGATGTCGCATTCGAGGCTCGGGTTTGGGATGCTGTAGAGAGACTACCTGGGTACTGGGTTTTTGGCGAAGGGGTGGGATTTCAGGTGGGATTTTTATGGGAGACTAGATGAGGCGAGGATGATTGAGACGTGTTTGATTTTTTAGATCTCTTTTGATCTTGATGGCTTTGTCGTCGGGTATTATGGGATTGCGATTGTGTTATTTGTGTGGCAGCTTGGCTAAGCTATGTATACAAGGGGGAGGTGTAAAGAAAGGAGCGTGATGGAAATTTGGATGTTCCCAAGGAAGAAGGAAGAAGGAATATGGAGATGAAATATCAAGCTACATATATACTAGTAAGGAGCCAAGACTAGGCTCGAGGAGATGGGAAGATGTTGAGAGTATGCATTGGAGATGGATGAGCGGGTGGATGGATGAAGGAAGGAGGGAAGTTGACCGTATATCGTGAACTTGAAATAAGATTTTTATTTTCTAGAGCATGCACATCTCCCCCCNNAAATCAATCCAGGACACCCTCCGCCGCACACAATTCCTCCCAAGATTTCCTCGCCCACCTCGGATCAATCGTCCCTTGCTCGTCTCCATACCTCCACCTATGCGCCACCTGAAACAACTCACACCTCTCCCTGGTCAACGCCAAAAAAAGACCCGTATCGATCTTCTTTCCCCTGCCTTCCGCTGCCTTCATCTCCGCCATCTTATTACATACCGACTTGTAAGCGAGACCATTAAACTTAATCCGATATCCCGACTCCAAATCTTCCCGCTCTCCCTCTTCTCGTTCTTTAACCAGAGCATCCTCCGCCATCACCACCCGCTCCATCATGACCCGATTCCCCCTACTCGCCTGCAACACCCCCTCCAATTTCTCAATCACTTCATCCCACTTTGCAATCTCCCTTCTCTCTTCTGATTCTCGCATCAGTTTCTCCCTCATACCCATCGCAATATCCATCGCAACTTCGTATCCACAAGCGAGCATGACGTGATGGGATAGGATAAAAGCCATCCAGCGCCATGGGGCGGGGACGAAGAATTGGGCGATGAGGTAGGCAATGGGCATGGCGAGGAGGATGTTGAAGAGGACTGTTTTTGGTTGGATTTGTTAGCTGCGGATTTCTTGTTTTGAGGATTAGATTGGTCGGTAGCATTGCATCCTCGCTCAATATGACCATGTGTCCAGAAAGAAATAAAGAAACAAACATACCAAACCCTACACTAACCCCCCATCTCCCCCCATCTCCCCATCCCTTTTTCATTCCCCCCTCCCTCTCCTCTCTCACACACACCTCTCCCTTCTTTTCCCACCCCAATAACTCCTTCCCCATCACTTCCTCTCCCTCCCTATACACCTCTCGCTCCATTATCTTCTTCCCATTCATCTTCCCCTCCTTCTCCCTCTCCCTAATCGAAAATTCATTCCTAGATATCTCCATCCCTCCCCTCTCCACACCTTCAACCTCCACTCCCTTCATAATCTTCTCCCGTCGCCATATATTCATGGGCGGCATATCCGTCGCTGTTGCCTTTGTATCCTTCATCATCGTATCCCTGAGTTGTAAGAATCGATTGTAGTTATGCCTGATAGATACGGCTGCGAAACTTCTTTCGCTGTTTGATGTCGGGAAGAACAGTAAAGTCGGAGATCGATCTTACTCACCAGTTGGAGTTGTAGAATAGAATAACACCTGGAAGTCTAGCCTAGCCTAGCCTAGATAAACAAGATAGCAGAGAATAGCTGCACCTGTGGCTGTAGCTGTTGTTAGCCAGAAAATAGTCCGTCGATCGTGTGTATGTTATTATTTTGTAGTTGACCAGAAGACCTGTATCTTCTTCCCAGTTGTAAAACCCAGTTGTAAAGACTCTATACCTCTTTCTATGATAGATACTTCGATGCCCAGTATTGCCGCCAAGCACCCTTTGTCCCTTTGTCGTTTTGTTATTGTATGAGAAATTTGTATCTCGTGTCGAAGTGTTAAGATCGATCCCGCATCCCATCGCAAGCCCTTCCACCAGCGATCTTTCACGCAGACCAAGAGCCCACCCAATCCACAGAACCGTAGCAGAACAAGGCGGTTAAAGAAGCTGTAATTCAAATTCGTATCTGATGGAAGTGGCAGGTGCTGTGTTGCTATTGCAAAAATAATTTTCCTCGATCAATCTTGGCCTTGTTGTGATTGTTATAACTTTCTCGGGAAAATAAAATAGATACCACCCCAATAGTGGCTCCATACCAATCCATCTGGAAGTGAATTGAAATGAATACAACACCAGAACCAAACTTATTGCAAGAGAAACAAGCGAACCCTGTACTAAAAGGCATCAGACTATTCGCTAATCTGCCGTTTCATTGCTAACCTACCCACCCATGGATCTATTTATAAATAAATGTTTCAACTCTCGTCTCAAACAATATTTGACAACTCTCCTCCAAACACCCAAACACCCAAATATCCTCGTTCTCGTCTTAAAAGCATATGGATAAAGTACAAGTAAGTAAGACAAGCCTCGACCCCTGCCACTCTTTTCTCTATCTCGCCTGCCCACTACAAAATATAACTTTCCGTTAGCTACCCCAGAGCATAAATACAGCTCATCAATCTTCCCAACTTTTAAGACCATCCATAATGGAAAGTGTCTGGTTTGCCCAATCATTAAGCTTAGCACCATCCGTAATGATACGCCCACCAACCTCACTGCCACTTCCATCCTCCTCCCTCCTGCTCCTGTCCCTAACAACAGTACCACTGCTTCCAGTACTTTCCTCCGAGTTAGTCATACCGCCCATCCTCCTCTTTATAACCATCCTCCTCATACCGCCATCAACACTATGTCTTCGTCCATGTATAATAATGTCATCCCCAACTTGAACGCCCCTGGACTGATAACTGAGTCCTCGCTGTTCTTCCATCCTCGCATTGTTTCCAGCGCTAATAACATCCATAAACTCCAACTTCCTCTCTGCCCCCTCCGCCCTCCTTCTCCACGTCTCAACTTCCTCCCTCGCTTCTCTCAACTGCTCAGTCAAACTAATGCTTTCAGTATCAGAGCTTGACCTCATATCAACTCGTCGCTGTAATTGTCGTATTTGTTCAGTCTTCTCATACACTTGCTGCTGAAGGCTGCGTATTTGTGAATGTAAGACTGTATTGCCACGACTTAAAGTATTCCTTGAAAGTGTTGCATCGTGAGCAAGTTGTGATTGTGAATGTATGAAATGATGTGCAGTTTCAAACTCGGATGATGTTAGACCGAGAGTCTCCGAGCTACCAATGCTACTGAATGCGCCATCCATTCCAGCTCTTCGAGACGGCATAGGTGATGAATCCCCCACCGACTTAAGTGGAACGGAAAGCAAATTGGAAGCAGCAAGTGGTCGTTTAAATGAAGATACAGAATCTTCGCGTGAATCTTCAGCTATAGCTAGAGGTGGCGTAGATTCTGGCAAGAACTCTCTCAGGACTCTTTTGGGAGCTGGCATTTTGGTAGGTGATGACTGTTCTTGGTTTTGTTGAAAGCGTTGAGCTAAGCCCGCATTGCGAAATGAACGAATAGACTTTCCAGATCTAACGGATGCAATTGATCTCGATGGCGATGGTGGTGGATTAATGGTATACGGTGAAACAACACCGCCACCTCTTCGACCGTCAACAGATGTTATGGGTGGTGGTCGGGCAGGCTTAGCAGGCGATGGGGATGATGGCGGAGGGGGTGTCGCCTTCACAGTGTCAAATCTCTCTGCTATAGCCCTGACACTAATCTTCTTAGGAGTGTTAGTTAGTGGCTCTGGGGTGGGAATCTTTCGTGAAGGGGGCTCTGTGCGATGCTCTTCAACTGGTCTAGAGGGTTCACTTTTGTGGCGATCTTCAGTTGATTTTGACGATCGACTCTCGGATTTTCGCTTTCGGAACATTTCTCTGATTGAAGCTACCTTTGATAAGGTGGCTGGTGAAGCAGTTTCATGAGGACATTCACTTTTCATCTGCATGACTTTTGGTTCTACCGATGTTGTAAGAATAGGTGCAGCAGAACCAGCCTTTCGATGAGACTGACTTTGGCGGCTACTGGTTTGCCCATCGTGTCCATGTATCGTTGATGACTTCGGAGTGTGTATCTTTGAGGACTTCGGAGTGTGTATCGTTGAAGACTTCGGAGTGTGTATCGTTGAAGACTTTTGTGTATCGGAATTATGCTGACGAGGTGGATGAGGGCGGGAGAATTTTGGTGTATTAGGTTTCTCAACTTCCCTTTTTTCATGAAAGCCTATCCCAGAATCACGATTTGTTGTGCTCTCAAGTCTCTCCGTAGACTTCACCATTTTCGTTGACTTATCAGGCGAATCCAAAGCCTGCCCCAACACAGCCAAGGATGCTAGGTCATCCTCATGCGAGACTCGAGAGAGTGGATCGATAGGACTATTACCCTTGGAGAAATCAGAAGTCGTGAAACCTTGACGCCTTCGAGGATCCTTCTTGTCCTGAACATGAGATATGCTGGGCGCGAATCTGATATGATTATCTCTGCTAGATGGGTTATTATGAAAACTTGACGAAGAGGCTTGCTTAGATCTCCGACTTTTATCATACAAGAGGGCGAATGGACTGGTAGTCTTTGTCTCCTTCGAATGTCTATCCTGTGATCGTTGATTGATTTGTGCGTTAGGGGTCTTATCATATCCAAAATCTTTGAAATCTGTGTCCGGCGGCAGAACCTCAGGCTCATTTGATTCGCTTTCGAATCTTCGAACGATACCTTTGACCCGAAGTTCAGTAGTGCTTTTAACATCCGGAATGTTCTGCTCATTTTCATTCTCATGCCTTGAAGATGAGGGCGGTTCAATACTTTGTTGAGCTTGCTTGTAACTCAGCATACCATCTTCAAAGTCGTATTCATCAGGATGCTCTTTAACCAAAGCCGCTGACAGCGCACTTGTAGATTTTGCATTTCTAAGAGCATCCCCTGGTAATAGTCTTTGACGTGATCGTTGTTTTGCGACTAGCAATGAATCTAGCTGCGGGGGATCCGCGTAGTCACCATCTAGTGCTTGGCCTTCTGTGATATTTCTGCGGTTATCTAGTGGCTCGGCATGCTTTGGGCATGAACGAGGCGAGAGCTTACGCTGTGGTGTGGGGGATCGACTCCTGTCACTCCTGTCGGGTTTGTCATATGCCCAATCAGGAGGTCTTCGCAAGGAAAAGGACTCTGACATTGAGGGGCGTAAAATAGACGTTTTTCCACCCCGAAAAGCCAAACCTTTGCATCCATCGACGGCTGCGAGGGCATCCAGGTTCTTCATATGGCGGACTATATCACGCCAATGAGTGATGAGCATCTCCATGATTTCGCAAGCAACCTTGAGTTTGTCAACAGTATTGTTGAAAGTGACACCCTCTTCTGCACTTTTATACTTCTTCCTCTCCTTCTTAGTCTTTGGCGGACTCAAAGGAGTGAGGACCAAGCTACCGTGACCATTGGCCAAGCGCATGTTGTAGTTATCAAGTAAATCACCCACAAGTAGAGGCCCGAACACAATCCCCAACGGTTTGTAGCCCATAAGATCTGAAGTAGGGAGGGGTCTGCCCCGATCGTCCTCCCTTCGCGCCGTTTCTGCTGCACGACCAACCATACACAGTAGTCCTAAGACTGCACAGATAAGTTCCCTTCTGTAACTTGATCTTAAAGTCCATATAGATAGAGCAATGAGCCTCGCTCGGACTTTGGTATGCTTCGTTCGTGTAAACTCCGGATCACCCCTAAGATGAGTTTGGATGGAAACGAGGGCATCGAAGAGTGGGAGTGACCCTAAAATTCCACCAGGAATACCAGAGAGGAATCTTTTGAATGCTGATGCAACGTCATGCACATCGCAGTCGATATGATCAGGTAAATTTGGGCATCTTACTGTTCCTGCGATGTGTCCTTCGTCTCCCTTAGAACAATAATGTTCGTAAATTAGGCCAATTGTGTGTTGAGAACCCGGTATACGAAACACACCTCGGGCGGTAGGAGCTGCAATCCAATCAGCACGTAGACTGTGGGGTAATTGGAACCAGAACATACCATGCTGTATCAAGTATTGAGCTGTAGCACGAATGCAAGTTGGTAAAGTCAAGCTGCTCGCAGCATATTCGGGTGGCAGGTATAAAAGACTTGATCCACACAAACGAACAAGTTCAACCAAGTCTCTATCTTTGAGTGAATCTCGCCTGCCCTTCAATCGCAAGGAGTCGCTAATGCTCCGCATTTTCTTGAGATCTCGCCGTTCTGTTTTCTTCGACTTGACAATGGGTGTATGAGATGAGGATGTCCGTCTAAATATCTTTCTTGATAACCAATTACCGTGTTTATCGGGCCCGTCTTCAATACACTAATTTTACAAGTTAGCATTTGAACAGGAAGGACGCCTTTGTTGACTTACAGGAGTGTCCTCGTATTCACTTGGAATAAATTTTCGTACGCCATGCTAGCAAACATTAGCTTCTTTGGCCATATCATAATAAATGTAGCTGCAGACCTTATCCGCCAATCGATTGAATTCTTCTATAAAATGTGTACGATCGTCTGAGTCGTCACTTTCAGACTCACCACCTGCACTCGAAGAGGTCCAGGTATTACTGCTGCAAAGACCACGTCGAACCCTAGGTTGCTCCACAATATTGGAAGGCTCATCCATATTTGAAGGGCCATCTCCAGATCGGCCCAAGGAAATATTCGGATCTGATGGGAATGCTCTGATGGATGCTCTTCTGATGGGGATCACTTGGCCTCTTAGTAAGTTTTGAGCAATACTTGTATCATGTGCGAACGAGGTTGCGACATCTTGCTGTTGTCGCCTGAGGGATAGTGTAGCTGATGATGCCCTTGAATTAAGATGATAACTATTAGGTCGCATTTTGATTACTGGATGCTTGCCAGTAATCCTTAATTGTTGCTTGCCATTCAAATTAATGGGGATGTATTTCTGACATATCAGCAGAACTGACAGATTAGTTTTCAGAGAAGATAGTTCCTACTCCTTAAGTATTGAGAAAAAGGTCAAGTGCATTTTCTATGAGCTTGCAACGAAAAAAAGGAAACCACGACTTACAACTGGCAACTGAGCCCATTTAGACTATTTTCAACAAGGAACTACCATAATCTTTCTTGAACAAAATCAAATAATTTTTCCAGAGCGCTGAATCCACATAGAACTACTCCAGTTCTCGGCTATGTTTGAAATGCACAATAATTCGTTAAGCATTATAAAAGGGGTAAAATTCCTGAATTGCAAATCCTTTGCTGCCCATCATGCATAAAATATTCACAAGCCATTCCCAAAACTTGCCATATTATCCCTAGTCCGCAGTCCAAAAAAATGGTATTAACGAATATGAAGAATCGCCCGATCCCATCTATTTGTGGCCATTTTGATGACCGGTGAGATGAGGTTTGTGCCTGCCTGTACGCCAAATCGCTATGCAACGCCTTATCCGTCCTCGTAGTATCATGGCCAATATCAGATGGGCTCAATCGTCGTCCTCTCCATGTAGGAGTACATATTGCAAAATATCGGATAAAGAGATCACGCCCTTCAAATGCTGCTCTTCATCTATAACCACCAATCGATGCACTCTAGATTTTCGAATCGTATCGAAGATCGAATCTAATCTGTCTTCTTCACTGCACGTATAAATCCCGGCGAAGTCTTCCGCTCTATTTGCCAAAGCTTCTCCCACAGTTAAAGTCAGACCATCGTATACGCCTCCTTTGATAATCGTGATTACATCAACAGCCTCGAAAAGATTAAGCACGCGCGAATCGGTGTCAACGATGGGGACGCTCGAAATGCTGTGTTTGACCATCATATGTATAACGTCGATCACCGGAGTGTCCATATTTGCGGTTTGTAAATTCCCATACGTTCCCAGCCCAATGTCAGATACACTTTTCTTCAAGAATTCGGTTTCATCGACATTGACACTAATAAATTTCAGGATGCGGTATTGTGTGATCACGCTAACCACCATCTCTTTTCCAGTTTCATCATCGACATCGACCAGTGGAATACGGCGGGCCCGGGTCTGTAACATTTGGCGGCAAGCGTCATAAAGAGGTCGTGCAGGATGCACTGACACTGTCTCCAGAGGCAGTACGCCAATTGCCTTTTCGATATCTGCAATGTATTCAGCCTAATGCCCCACCACTTTAGTATCTTGGACCTTACCTCTTAAGCTACTCAGTTTGAATTGATCTATTTGAATGAGAGCGTCAGGATTCTGCCAGTAGTATTGGATAACATTTATATAGTCCGAAGTGGTAAGAAGACCAGCGAATGTTGAAGTGTGCGAATCCCATAGCGGGGCCGAAACGATACCTGTAGGGTCCCAAGATCAGCAATGAGGTATAGACTGAAAGAGTCAGGGTTGTTGTATACCATTTTGTAGGAGAATCGTCAAGCTCTTCTTGACGAGTAAATCGGTATTAAGGATGATGAGGCGAAAGGAAAGAGGTAGAACGTCGTAACTTGTACGCTTCTTGAGGAAATCTCGAATCGATTTCTGTTGAATCAAGTATGTCAGCCCCGCGTAGTACTCGAAGCACAAACCCCCACGACTATCCCATGAATGACTTTATATGACCATGCTGATGGGACAAGCGATAAACGGAATTATCTTACCAGACCCTTCTGCTGGTCCTTGTCAAGCGCAGTCATCGGCTTTTCTCGCGGCTTCTCCTGCAGCTTCTCCTGCTGCATCTCGGCGACCTTCCCTCTTGGAAGGAGAAATGTTGAAGGTTGAGCTATGCGCGACTCGTGATCATGTCTAGCGATAAGCGGTGGTTGTGATGTGAAAATATCTGCGGGATTGGGCGCCTCTGGCCGCATCTCTTCTGCCATATCAGACATGGATTATGCTTGGTATAATTCGTGGGGAGCACATCGATATTGGGGGGGTGGACAGAGATAGAGTTGGTTGAAACTTCAATAACAAGTAGATTGAAGTATGGTCATAAGAGGGGATTGTAAGTTGTACTGTAAGATGATGGTAAATACTGACTCAAATCGCAAAGCTTGGAAAATGGTTAAGTTGAACTTTGGAAGCTAGAACAAAAGTCACGAAGGTGGGGTAAGATTTTCCCATGTGCGTGTGTCTGGGGGATTTTCTATGTATGATCAGCCGAATTTGACCTTTTTTTGGGATTTGCATGACTGTGTTGTTTTCTTTACCGTAATAATGTTGGAGGTAAAGGTAGTATTCAGTCGATGTATTAATGTCTGATCTATTACGAAGTATATATATAATATATATATATATATATATATTATTATTATATAGACATCTATATATCTATCTTGACTAATAGATACCTACCTAATAATATCAGTCAGTTCACATACCTAACTTTATCTCATTTTCCTTACCTTAGATAGATCTCACTACCTCAACATCTTCCTTCCTATTGAAGTATGAGGGGGGAAGTATTTCGTCATTTCTTGATGCCCTCAATACGGCCAGTACAACTACATATATATATATATATACATCCGTCGATCCGTCGTCTACCTAGGTAGCTCTCCACGATGAAGCTTGAAGGGTATTCCAATGTAATAAAGACTCCGACGACCAGAGCTTACCGAATAGTTACACCTGGGAAGTTGTTTTAGATGTATGAGGGGAAATACTTCAATCATCAGATACATGCATCCTGTTCTTTTTTGGGTCCATTTATCCCTTTTGGGATTCCCAGTACAGTCTCGGCTCTCTTCCCCGGATTAGTTCTTTCAGTATCCACTCACTACACGGTCTACACCATTTTTGAAGTGTAAGGCCATTATTTTCTCACGATGCCAACTCATACCTCGAAAGTACCTAGTTGGAAAACTCTTCGCAGAAAAGGAAAATTAACCTCGATATGCTTGATGATAATCCAGAGCTTGAAGCCTCTTATGGTTCTTTCAATTAGATTATCCCAAAGATGGAAGGGGGACACTTCCATGTCTTATATTATCTAAATGTCGTTGGGATGACTACTCGGTATTCGCAATTGTGAGAGTAAATAAACATAATCCGGCAGTTGCGGCACGGCGGAGAGATTCAAGGCTTAAAATTAGATTTGAATCAATCCTCTAGAATATCGCCTTTCAAGGCACCCCTCTTGTAAGACGAAGACGAAGAGATTATCTTGAACAAAAGCAATACATACCTAGTAGTAGGTAGGTGGCGTTGACTCTCTTACTCGTTGAGGCTCTTTTCCCTGTACTTGGACCTACATGCATGAACTCGAATTTGAAAGCATTTGTGGCTACCTGCATCGACTTCGAAATAATAATTAGGATAGTGGCTATCACCGAGTCTCTTCATGACACTACTGACAGGACGATGAAGCATTTTACACCATCAGAAGTGGGAAGATATGACGGCAAACCCAATGCCTGGAACCCCTCTGTACATCCACATCATCATCGATCTTCAACCATTATAACCATCACCAGGGAAACACGTCGATATAAAACAGTTCGCTGTTACTGTATCGATACCTGGCTTGGTAATTATCCTTGTCTTATCCATTGGTAGGATGGTGAGGCTGCGAAGTGGGTGTATGCGTTTGCATCCTTTTTTATCGGGGCAAAATATCGGTGTAAATGTGTAGTGTACCATACTTCTAATGGATGAATGTGGATCCGTGAATAATGGATTTGGGAACCTTTTCATAGAGACGAAGATTAATGTATAGGTATGTGAGGGTTTCCATGCTGAGCAATTGAGTTGGTTGTCGAGACTTGAATGCCATGTTGTGTGTATGATGTTGACGTTTGGTCTGATTACTTTCGAGATACACCTAGCCTTATGAATGCACTACCTACTAGGTAGGTTCAGGGACGAGAGAATAAGAAGTTAAGTACCTAGGTGGTTGTCAGTTGATATGGTATATGGTAATCATAAGACAAGGAGAGAAAATGGTCAACCTAACCTGTTTTATAAAGATCCAAGACTCCAAGACACTTTACTATACTTTACTTCACTCGGCCGAGTATTTGGACTTCGGAGTCATTTTCATTGATAGAGTAGAAGAGACTTCAATTGATTTTGACATCAACGGTATGAGATTCATCGTATCTATTGGATATACTTAGCCACCTTTAGCCGCGAGGCTCCAGTTTCTTCGTTGTAGGAGGCTGGAGATCGCAGGGGATCTACAAACAAAAACCGTATATTTTCAAGTTGGAAATCTGATCCCACCCAACTTGAGATCCCTTCTGCTGCTTCGTGCGTGCTCTCTTTCCAAAATAACTACTAGGTAACGAGAAAAGTATTGGCTTCCAGATTGTTCATGAGACCTCCTCTTTAAAATATAATAATCCATTTTGCGTTTCACTTCTTATAAAAGTAAATAATAAAAAAGTCATTCGTAACCTATCCGTATATAAATAAATAGGTACGGTAACAAAACTGCATGTGACTGGTGGACTCAACCTTCACCTTCACCTTCTTCACCTTCTTCATCTTTTCACCCTTCACCCTTCACCCTTCACCTTCACCTCAAACAAGGATCAAATGGTTTTTATTTCTTCGACTTTTCCTATTTAAGCGATAGTCTACTTGACTCGTGGTCCGTGCATAGCCTTCTGCGTGTACAGGCCTACCCGTCGGTGGTGTACAATTATTAAGTAATAAGTGAAAGTGAAAGACCGAAGCTTGAAAACCAAAAAAGCTGCCGCCCAACTTAATCCTCGAACCTTCGAACCTTCGAACCCTTCCCTTCCCTTCCCTTCCTTTATCAAGAACCAACGATTTAATATTTCACATCGCTACTCCCCCCCTCGAATGGCCATCGAGCCTTCCTATAATATAATACGATTCGAAAATTTATGTCATTCCCCCTTCCTATAGCATCGCTTTGTTCGAATACTCGCCCTCATTCCAACAAAAACAATTGAAACAAACCCATACAATTTACCATCAACAGTCAGTCCTACGGGACCAACATCGAGAAATGGGTGGTGTCTGTTCTTCTTGCTGCGGAGGTATATATTGAAAAATTATATCTTGGAAATCATTTACTTATTTATGAATCATGCAGGTAAATCCCGAGATGGCTTATATGAGCCAGTGCTTGCAGAGAGCGAAAGAGAAGCGGTGGCAGACCTTCTACAATACCTGGAGAACGTAAGAAAGATCTCGACTGATAACATGCTTGATATCTGACAATCTCTACAGCGCGGCGAGACCGACTTTTTCTCTGGCGAACCTCTACGAGCGTTGAGTACCTTGGTATTTTCTGATAATGTCGACCTTCAGCGAAGTGCTAGTTTAACATTTGCTGAGATAACGGAACGAGGTACGTCTTTTTTATATACCTGGATGGATGCATATACGCAATGTCAAACTTTGGCGGGAAGTGGGAAGTGCATGGCCCGTATCAATGATGGTCCGCCTTGCATACAAGTACTCGGAGGGCGGCGCTTCAAGGCGGAGAGGGTTGAAATATAATTTTTTGCAAGGGCTTAAGTACTGACGCCTTTCAGATGTCCGTGAAGTAGATAGAGATACCCTCGAACCGATACTCTTCCTTCTGCAGAGTCCCGATATCGAGGTGCAACGGGCGGCTAGCGCGGCTCTTGGGAATTTGGCAGTCAACAGTGAGTTATACTTCCTTGTTGTACGGACTGAACTAACATACGCCTTAGCGGAAAACAAAGTAGCAATTGTACTTCTTGGAGGCCTTACACCTCTCATTCGGCAGATGATGTCCCCAAATGTCGAGGTGCAATGTAACGCAGTCGGTTGTATCACCAATTTGGCAACACACGAGGATAATAAGGCCAAGATCGCACGATCAGGGGCACTTGGGCCTCTTACTCGTCTAGCAAAGTCTAAAGATATGCGTGTACAGAGAAATGCCACCGGCGCTTTACTGAACATGACACATTCTGGTAAGGAATTACCTTCTGAGTTTGGTGTTATAAATATTGATGATATCTAGATGAGAATCGCCAGCAGCTAGTCAATGCTGGTGCCATACCCGTCCTAGTACAACTCCTCTCGTCTTCAGATGTAGATGTTCAATACTACTGCACAACAGCTTTGAGTAATATCGCTGTTGATGCTAACAACCGCAAAAAGCTCGCCCTTAACGAGGCTAAACTCATAGTGTCTCTTGTGAATCTGATGGATTCATCATCACCTAAGGTTCAATGTCAAGCAGCCCTGGCTTTACGAAATCTTGCTTCGGACGAGAAATATCAACTGGAAATTGTGCGCGCTCGCGGTTTAGCTCCATTATTACGACTTCTACAATCCTCATATCTACCACTAATACTTTCAGCTGTCGCTTGCATACGCAACATATCGATACATCCATTAAACGAATCACCAATTATTGACGCCGGCTTCCTAAAACCACTCGTCGACTTATTAGGTTCCACTGACAATGAAGAAATTCAGTGCCACGCCATTTCAACGCTTCGCAATCTTGCTGCTAGTTCTGATCGAAACAAGGAACTTGTTCTACAAGCCGGAGCTGTTCAAAAATGCAAGCAACTTGTTCTGGAGGTGGCCCTTAGTGTTCAATCGGAAATGACTGCCGCAATTGCTGTATTGGCCTTAAGTGACGATCTGAAGACCCAGCTTCTCAATCTAGGGGTGTTCGATGTTCTTATCCCATTAACAGATTCCCCTAGCATCGAAGTACAGGGTAATAGTGCTGCCGCGCTTGGCAACTTGTCTTCCAAAGGTAGGTTTCAATGGTATTCTCTTGCTTAATCACGTTCAATGCTAATGAATTTCAGTCGGTGATTACTCTATTTTCATTCAAGCTTGGACAGAGCCATTCGGGGGCATTCACGGTTATCTAAAGCGATTCCTTGCTAGCGGAGACCCAACCTTCCAACATATCGCAATCTGGACATTACTGCAACTATTGGAATCTGAGGACAAAAAATTAATAAGCTTGATTGGAAAATCGGAAGAGATTGTACAAATGATTAAGACTATTTCCGACAAACAAATTGAATCTGACGACGAAGGCGAAGAAGATGGTGAAGGAGAAGTTATCCAACTTGCTCAAAGATCATTACAACTACTCGGACAAGGTGGAAAATCCTCTCATATCGAAGGTTGAGCGCTTGCACGGGAAAAGATTTCTTTGTTATTTGCATCTAGCTATGGGAAGGGCACGGTGTTAGGAGTATGATCAAAGGCATAATAGTTTGCAGCGAGCATTGTCAGAGCGGGGGCGCTACACACCTTTTATTCCTGTGCTCTATGACGGACCTTCAGAGGTTCTCGTTACTACGATATATCTTTTCACGACGTCTCCCTTCAAATTATTACAGCTCGTACGGAACTTTACTTGTTATTCATGTAATTAGATAGGACATTATGATATCCAATTTCAACTATTGCTTGCAATATCTCAAGTATTTTTCTTCATATTCATAAGACGGGAAAACAATGTTTCTCATTGGGGCTGGGTGATGTTTAGTTGTAATTACATTGAAATTAAAGCTTCAAGGATCACCTTCCACTGTTTGTAGACCAGTCTCGAACCATTTGCTCTCGCTCCACGGCAAGACTTTAGCGATGATTTTCCCCTTAATCAGAGCCATAGGTACGGGGCCAAACATCCTCGAATCTCTCGACCACTCCAGATTATCTCCTACCAACCAACAATGACCTTCAGGAATCTATAAACCATTAGCCTCTTAAAAACTCCCAAAAATTGATTTGCTCTTTATTGCTTTCACATGATTCACTCACCCTAATCATCTGATCATCCCTACGACCCGGCGTCCCCATCATCACACAGTCCCCTTCCAAGCCCAAAACCCTCTTGAAAGCCCTCTGTCCCGGATCCACTACCGAATCAAAACACACAATATCTCCCACCTGAACACCTCTGCCTCGTCGATATCCATGATCAATGAGAAACCAGTCGTTGGCGACGGCTATGGTGGGGAGCATGGAGGGTCCTTGGGCTTCTTCGAGGGAGTAGAAGTAGGTGTAGAAGACGTGGGCGGCGAATATGGATTTTATGCAGCCGGTTAGGTAGCGCAGCGGATGGTGGTTGTGGGGGGTGTTGGGATTGGTGGTGCGGGGGAGGAAGCTGGAGGATTTGAGACGGTGGCCATTGGGGATGCGGGGGGAAAGATGGGAAGGGAGAAGGAGGAGGGGATTAAATTTAGGGGGTGAGAGGGGGCGGAGGAGAGATTTAAAGATCATGGCATGCTTTTATTTGGTGTTCAAGACATTTGAAAGTGTTTGGTTGTAAAGCCTTGTGAGGACCACTTTGATACCGTGATTTGATGCTCTCGAGATTACATAAGCGAGATAATAAATTCTCTCCATCCACCAAGATGTCTTCAAGCTTGATCACAACCACATACATTGTGCATACCATCCACCAACCATGTCAAATCCAAGATGCGTATTCAATGCAGCTTCGGCCCTGCGCCGCGTATTCATCGCACCCATTGAACACACACCCACGCCATTCCTCCGCTCCCCTCACTTTTCCCATCCTTCTCTCTTGAAATTCAACACCGCACACATTCAACGCCGAACCATCATGCTTAAAGCAACCTCCAATGTAGCTCCCGAAAAACGACTCCCCCGCAATGAAGAAATCACAGCCCCATACCTCCGACTCAAAAACGCCCAACAAAGACTCGATCCCCCGCGCTCCACGGCCGAGATCCTCGCCTCCATCAACCTCAAAACACACATGTTACAAATCCTCACCATGGGCTCGGGCGACGAAGACGAGGCGCCCATCGCGCAGATTATCAACAAAGAAGAAGCGCATCTACAGAAGAAGGCGTTGAAGAAAGGAAAGAAGCCGGGATCCATCACGAAGACGATTGAAATGAATTGGGCGATTGAGAAGAATGATTTGGGGCATCGGTTGGGGCGGATACGGGAGTTTTTGGAGAAGGGGAACAAGGTGGAGATTCTTTTGGCGGAGAAGAAGAAGGGAAGGAAGGCAACGGTGGAGGAGGCTGAGGCGGTTGTGGCGAGGATTCGAGAGTATGTGGAGGGGGTGGAGGGGGCGAGGGAGAAGGGGAAGATGGAGGGGGCGATATTGGCACAGGCGGTTTTGTGTTTTGAGGGGAGGGCGCAGAAGGGAGAGAAGAAGGAGGGGAAGGAAGAGAAGAAGGAGGGGAAGGAAGAAGAGGGGAAACTTGAGAATGTCAATTGAAATGTGGGCGGACTTTAGATGCTGCATTAGCATGGATGAAACGATACTGCATAAAAAACACGGCCGAGCCACTTCAACCATATACGAGGGCCTCTAGCAGCATACCTATCTCAAGTATCCAGCATCCATGAGTCTTCAAGCCGCAAAGCGAACGGGGGAATGAAAACTAGATTAGAGTTGTATATTCTATACATGTTATGCATACATACCTAGGTAGGTATAGATCCCAGCTGTCAGAGGGGATGGATGGATTTGCTGTATACTATACTTATTACCTGGAGTATATATAGTACATGAGCTCGTTAGATCAAGATCCACAGAATCCAAAAGAATGATAGATGAAACATATACAAAAAAAGATTAAAAATTAAAAAATCCCCCTCTCTCTTCTCATAACATCCTCATAAGAGTAGGTAGGTATACCTAGTAGTAGATGGTGGAAATCCTTCAGTATATTGCGCACCACGTATGAACTTGTATTCAAGGCGGAATATTGATGTGCTACCTACCTACTTACTCGATAGCGTCGGTTATTATTCAGGGGGAGGGGGA
>NGKI01000007.1:1381902-1392728 GCA_002162615.1 Myriosclerotinia duriaeana
GAGATGGGGGACTATTAGAGAGAGAACATTTAATAGTGTTAAATATATCCAAAAAAAAACCCAATATTCAGAATAACACAACTTGAACATCACTTTCCAGCAGCAATATGAAGAGAATGATGCATATTATTATTGTTATTATCATCTAATCCGTTCTCTGGCGCTTCCGCCGATTTTCATCACCCACCGGTACATTATTCGCACCGCTGGCTCCACCCCTATCTCTATCCGGCAAAAATCGTTCATCCTCTGTAAATCCAGGCATTCCGCCTCCGCCTCCGCCTCCGCCCCCACCACCCTCTCTCCCTCTCCTCGGACCCCGATCGTCAAATTGTCCCCACCTCCCCGTATCTTCCGTCTTGAGATCTCTGTATTTGGTTGCGCCTTTTTTGCCCAGTTTCGTCATGTCTCGCATTTGCAATGCTTTGGGGAGTAATTCCCGGTTCTGCACATCGTCTGCGTATCGGGAGCCCATGATGTCTCTTTTGTCCAGGCCCTCTGCTGCTAATGTGTCGGAATAGAAGGCTCCTTTGTGGTAATATTTCTGCATTGTGGCCATTTTCCCTCTTCCTTCTCTCTCTTCCTTTTGCTTCGCGATATACTCATCATCCTCTATCTTCCTTTCTTCCTCTGTCAGATTCTTTCTCCTCTCGATTTCTTCCAGTTCCTTTTCTTTCTCCTCGATTGCTTCCCTATCCCTCTTAATCCTCTTTAGCTCTCTCAATTTCCACGCCGCGAGCTCTGCCTCGGGATCAATATCGTCCGTATCATCCACCTCATCCTCTTCCTCCTCATCATCCCAATTCTTCTTCCCGGCTTCCCTAGCTGCAATATCCTTCCTGATTTGTTCCTCAACAATTTCATCCGCCAATTTCTTCCTCCGGACTTCCTCCGCCTCAGCCAATTCCTCCTCTGTTTTCGTTTCATTTTTTGAAGCTCCAGGAAGATTATTCCTTTTATCCTTCTTGATAAATATCGGCCTCATCATAACCCTTCTCGGCGCCTCTTCCTCACTACTTTCTTCCTCCTCACTATCCTCTTCGCTTCCCTCCTCGCTCCCTTCTTCCTCTTCACTTTCTTCTTCCGTCACAAATCCCTCTTCCTCCGCGGCTTTCAAGGCTTTTTCTTCTTGTACGCGCGCATTTTCTTTGGCGGTCGCGAGTTTCCTCCTCTCGTTCAAATCGCCTTTATTCAAACTACTAGAGATTCCAACTGCGGTTGAGACTTTTGGAGGTGGCGCAATGGTAGATGTTTCTTCTACATCGTTTTCTGAATCGGAGGAATCATCTTCTTGGAGATGCGCTTTTCCGGGTCGATATCGTGATGGTTTTACGGGATTCGCGGTCATACGTTTGCTAGACATTTTGATTAGATGTATGATATGATAATTGAATAGATAAATCGAGTTGTAGATGGAAATATGAAATGTCTAAAATGTATTGTAGGCATACCTAATGGAAAGTGAGATGGAAATAGGAAGCTTTGGCGAGGCTGAAATTCGCGATTGGTTGGCTGCGGTAACCCCTGCAAGATTCTTAACGAAATAATAGATAGGAATGGATCCACCGCTAAATGCTCGAGATGTATATGGTCACGTGTATTGATTTCTCAAACAAGCAATTAGCATTCAAACTTCACAATTCGATATTAATTCAACTAAAAGCAAAATGTTGTTAAAAGTCAGAGAGTTTGTTAAAAGATCCATATGAAGTTTATGAGTGATACCTGAAAGTATTGTAATAAAACAGATGAGATAGATTTTTGTGAGTCTAGACGGTGGACTTGAATGAAGAAGGCTTTCGGGTAAATTGGTCTACCATATCAATTGCATATTATCGTTGATACATTTGGATTTGCATCTCTAGATTGCAAGACCTGACACCTCTATCATTCTACTGAAATTACACTCTCAGTACTCAATCAGGATCCTATAGTCCCACCCGTGGACATTCCTGTCAGCTCAATCATGATTTTCTTGGTATCAAAGTCATCATGAGCATCCTTTCCCCCATCAGTCCAACGCCAATTCGCCGTGCAAATGCAAGATTTCCCTTTTTGAACTCATAGAATCTCATCGTCATCATCTAACAGTGCAGGTAACGAGGCTGACTGGGCCGAATTGGTCGCAACGGGGGCAATCGCAGTATCATCCATCTCAACCTCCCCTTGCGATTGATCATCCTCCACATCATCCTCCTCTGAGACCTCATTCTCTTTATCCATCGCTGCTTGAACGGCTTCCTGTGCTTTCTTGTTCAGCGCCTCCCAATTCTTTGCTCTCTCTTGAACATTCCTTCCTCTGTACTTGCTCTTCTCGATTTTCGTTGACGTCCGATCCATAATAGCTTCGGCTCGATCCATACCCTTCTCTTGTCGCCTCTTTGCCTTTGAGCTCAATTGCGTTTTCCTTCCACTCTTCTTCTTGGAGACGCCTGCGCCTTGATGAGGGGACAGAACTTGTGGGTGGTATACTGTTTCTGTTGGAGCCTTGACATTTTTGAGAGATTTATCGGTGTTGATGCTTGGAGATGATGCACGTTTTGCTGCGCGGGAACGCACTGAGGTAGCTGAAAATTTTGTTAGTTTTTATAAAAGAAAAGAGACTCAGAGCTTACTTACAACCCTTATTCTTTAGAGGTGCGGTTTTACCCATTTTTGTAGAAGGGAAAAAGGATAATATATAATTTCCAATAATGGATATTTTTTTTCCTTTTGTATTTCGAATCTGCAATCTGCAGATAATAATTTTATTGCGGGGTACGAAGTACTATGTACTTTTACTCCCGAGATCAGTATCGAACCCACTATAAAAAGAGCAAGGCATACCTACAGGCTACCGTCTAAACTCACTTATTATATAGCATCACACTAAACCCGATTGGTTAGTGCTGGGTTAGCCCTGGAGGTTAGTTGATATAAAAAAGTATTCCGATTAATCGAAAAATCAAACTGGATAACATTTCTATTTACTTATATTTTATTTATATATTATTTACTACTACTTTTAATCATTTCTTATTTACTTAGATACTTTTCTTTTGGTTCTAAAAAATCTTATTCTATAAAGGGTTTAGTGTGATGCCATATACTTGAGTTTAGACGGTAAACTATATTCGAATAATATACCTACCTACCTACGCACGCCCGGAACTTCTTAGGCTTTTATTATTACGATACCATCTAGACATAATTACTGAAAATTGGAAGTACTTAAAACCCTTTTTATATTCCTAATGTTCTAATCACATTTGCTTCAAAAATTTGAATATAACAACAAAAAAACAAAACAAAACAAAAAACAAAAATAATGCTACATAACCACACAAGACCGCCTTAATGTGATTTGAACCTCGTCGCATTCTTCGCCTTCAACCTTCAATCTTCCATTTTTCAACGACCATCAAACATTTTCTACCATCTAACCTCATTGATTTGCCCAAGGATGAATCCCCAGAACGGACGAATGCATGATCTCTTCGATACAGATCAATTTAATGTGGACGATTATCATCAAGACTATACGGAAGGATCATATCATAACAAACCTATTGGGGTAGGAGTCATCTTGTCGGTGTTTGCTATTGTCGTCGCATTGGTTTATCAAAGCCTCATTAGCCTCGATTATGATCTCTTGCCTCTCTCGCAATTAGCCTGGGACACTTTGGTATACATAACACCTGCTTCGCTACTCGATTTCGCCGATAATTACTCGAACCCTCTACGAATACGAAACCCAAATATGTACCCACAAACACATGCTCAGAAGAGTGAGATGATGCGCCGTCTATGTGGACTGGATAGCCCTGGTAGAATCATAGATTCCGTCGCAAGTGCTGGTAGAAGAAGACTATCAACCCTTCCTCTTCTTGGGTTGGGAGTCGCGGGAGAGGAAGAAATGCCAGCGGGGTTAGGGAATTGGGATAATTCCTGTTATCAAAACAGCATTCTACAAGGACTGGCATCATTAGATTCATTGCCAGATTTTCTCGAAAGCTTCCGAAACGATGAGCTACGACAGGATGGCTCGAAGCAGAGAGATACCAAGATGGCTAGTGCTTTACAGGAATTGATTGCTACTCTAAGGGACTCATCGAATAACGGGAGGAGGATTTGGACGCCGGCGACTTTGAAGAATATGAGCAGCTGGCAGCAACAAGATGCACAAGAATATTTTTCGGGTCTTCTTAGCGCCATAGACAAAGAGTATGGGGCCACGGCAAAGTTAGGTGGAATTTCGGGCTTGGAGCAGGTAGATATTTCGAAAGATTCAGGCGAACGGATATACACTCGAGATTTACCTCCAAACCCTCTGACCGGACTTACCGCTACAAGAGTCGTGTGCACGAAATGCGGTTATTCTGAAGGCTTGAAGACAGCACCGTCCCTCTGTCAGCCTTTGATTGTAGGAGAAGGCTGGGAATATGACTTGTCTCAACTACTCCACGAAGGTACAAAGCTAGAATTTATTAATGGCGTATATTGTGAGAGATGCACATTACGAAAAAGCGAGCATCTACTTTCTACATTAATGGAGCGACTTATGGCTGAACCCGAAGATAGTCGAATTCGCATAAATACATCCGAACGACTACGAGCCGTCACTGAAGCACTAGAGGACGACGACTTTTCAGAGAAAACGCTGAAGGATAAGTGTAAAATACCTACCGAAAATTGGGTCACTGTGACGAAATCAAAACAAGATATAATTGCTCGACCTCCAAAATCTTTAGCCCTCCATCTCAATCGAAGTACCTATGGACCTGATGGGGAGTTGAGGAAAAAAACAGCCGCCATTCGCTTTCCTAAACATCTCGACCTTGGTCCATATTGTCTAGGTAGTGCTGGAGGAAATGAAGAATTTACTGGTGAGGAATGGCTCCTGGCCCCCTATTCCTCCATGGTTGCGGGAACACAACAAAAATCACGAGTACAAGGGCCATTGTACGAATTACGAGCTGTTGTTACACACTCTGGAAGACACGAAAATGGACATTATATATGCTATCGAAAACACCCTGTTTCAGATACCAAAACGGATGAGAATGGTAACAAAAGAGATCAATGGTGGCGCTTAAGTGATGACCATGTCATGAAAGTCAGCGAAGAGAATGTATTGGCGCAAGGAGGAGTATTTATGCTCTTTTACGATCAAATCGAATCGGCTGTTCATTCACTACCTACAGACCCCATTGCCGATTTACCGACACAGGATGTAGTCACAGAAACATCCACGTGCACTTCTTCAAACGAAATTGCCCTTCCTTTATCTCATAAAAGGTCCTCGTCAATAGCACTCAACACACCTCTCCTCGAAACCAACGATGCAGATCTCGCTCTATCAAAACCTCCATCATCATCTAATCTATCGCAAGTGGAAACGCAGTCCAAGAATCAGGAAGACCGTGATGACCGGGAAATTAACATCTCAGAACACTCGGACGCAGATGAAGATACGGAGCCAGCAGTAGAAGAGGAATATAGCCCGACTAAAGCTATATTGATTCCTCAACCTTTTTTGGGTGCAAGGAAAAAAGAGAGGGAGAGGGATAATACTGAAGGGGTGAGAGATGGAGGCATGGGGGGGTTGGTTATGGTATGATCTGGGCATTGGCAGAGACTTTAAAGGAAAGGAAAATCCAGGATTCAGATAGGCTGGCGTAGTCGGTGTTGGGATGGGAAGACTGTACTTTGTATGCATAGCGTGGCGTTTGAATTGGATTCGGTTGGTTTGATGGGAACGGATCAATGGATTGTGTAGTGTGATTGCATATCATGCAATACTTCTCGAAAAATGTATGGTATAGGTGCAGGTGTAGAGAACATTTCTACAATAGGCAGAGCGAGGTCTAGGACTCATGGTACAAAAATACATTCAGCTATTCAAGATAACTTTGGGTTTATCCTTACTTTCCTTGGGAGAAGTTGAGCTTCTCATCCATTAATTACTCCTAGTAATTCGGATAATATTACTTTAATGATTTAACTTGAGTTGGGATTTCTCGATTGGGCTACTCTACCGTGCTATGCTATGAATTCCAAGGTTGTTCGGAGTATATTACATCAATGATCAGGGACAGTATACTAGGTAGCTTCGAGTTTGCGGGTTCCTTTGGTTCGTTCTCTAGATAGATACCTAGCTCGGGTGATGCAAGTTCTTCATGTTCCAAGGTCACCTACCTAGGTAGTCTATTATAATATTGAATGTGCTCTAAGTAGTCTATTATAATATTATTATTGATTGAATCAACAAATCGCGATTTGGGGGAGGGAGGTTGGGGGTTGGGGGTTGTGGGTTGGGGTTAACTCCGAATTGGGCATTGTTCGGTGTTTACCTTGCCCCAGGTGGAGTGAGTGGACTAATAAATCTCTTGGGCTTACCTAGGTATGCACCCGTCCTTGATTGAAAGGGGATAATAGTACCTAGGTAGGTAGGGAATAATCATGCTTGGAAGGGGGAAGGGGAAGGGGGAAGGGGAATTTTGGTCCAAGCCTGGAAGGGCCCGAGGGGGAAGAGATTGATGGATATCGCTTGGGTGGCGAGGGATTGGCCGGGAATGTTGGGGGCGGGCAGCTGTGAGCACTCAGCACTGAGCGGTTTGATTGTTTGATTTTTTGATTGTTGGAGGCGGGACTCGGGAGGGATTGGGGGGGAGAGGGGTCTGGGGATTTGCGAGTCGTGAATTTGAATTTTTGATGGATGTTTGTTTAGGGGATGGGTGGATGGATGGATGGATGGATGGGTGGATGGAGGGGAAACTAAATAGAATAAGAATTGGATATTAATACTATTATTGGAAGGAAGATCTTTTCTTGGCTTGTAGCCCCGTAGGAGGGGGTACTAGGTAGCTCGAGGCCCGTAGGTGGAATGTTAATACTGTCTAGACTAGACTCTATCTAAGATCTTAGATAGATGGCGTTGTCTTGAGATTTGATGTTTCAACAAAATGCCTGGCTATGATTGCTAATAATAATAATGGAAGCATCTGAAACAATCTAGAAAAGAGTATCAAGTGAGTCGTGACAGACAGGGGAGGGGTTAACTGGGGGGTTTAAATCAACTGATACGAAGTACTGATACTGATACTACCTAGGTACTATACTATACCATGTAAAACCAATAATATTGCCTGCCCCCGGGCCCCCCGCTGTCGATGTTTCCCTAATCTACGAAAAAGTAATCTTTCAGTCGGAATTACCGTTGCCCGTTTTTAATTTTCTTCGTTTTTTTCCTAGATTTCCTATTTCTCCACTACTTTATTTTATGATCGACGATAAGGTTAATAAATACCTAGGTACCTAGGTAGATATTGGGTACTTTGTAGATACGGTAGATGTTATTTGAATAATAGAAGCTTGAAATATTATTAGTAGTAGTTACTAGTTACCTACCTAGGTACCTAAGAACTGAAGGACTGAAATACTAGTAGGTACCTTGATAATACCTAGTATCTTCCACACGTTAAACCATTATATCTCTCTTTATATACCGGTACCTAATGCTTTGATATGATATGATATGATATGATATGATACTATTTTATAGTGTTAGTCCCGTTCCTTGGTATCAATTTTCTTTCATTATTCATATTCATTCATTCTCATTCATTCTCATTCATTCTCATTCATACCTAGACTACTTATATACTACTTAATTACATACTACTTCTTATTACTGTTCTGATCCTGCTTCACCTTCACCTGCTGCATCTTACCTAGGTACTTACATACCTAGTACATAGTACCTAACCTACCTGCATAGAGCTGCATCTTCACTATCAAATTTCAGCCTGTCAGCTTCAATCATCCATTGCTCGGATCTTGAAGTACCTACCTTCTACTTCTACTACCTTCTACGTCATACAAGATACGAAATAAATAGATTTTTTTGAACTTCTGTTATGGGTATCTTGCGACATCACTCAAACCATACAACTGGAGTGGCGTCGATAGAGAAAGTTCCCCTTTCCCAGCGCATTTGCATCTGCATCCGCCAACATTCACCGGTTCATATTCATCGAAATCTTCATCACCAGAACACTATGAATACGAATACTAAAATTGGTAGTGCGCTCTCGCCTACTCTTGAAATATCACAGTCGCAGATTGTCGAAATGCCGAATAACAAAACAACCTCGGTTTTGGAGGAAAGACCAAGTACTTCAGACAAGCCATCACTTCCAGTCTCAACCGCTTCTGCGAAAACATCTCCTTCCAAACGACAGTCCTTCGTTTCACCCATGATTGCAGGTCTAACAGTCAAGACGGATTTTACGTCGCACAAACAAAGATATGCGATTCCACATTTTCTTAACTTGTCACCAAATGTGTTGGGGAGTAAATTTATGGCTCTTAGAAATCATGAACAAACTCTGAGGACCTTGCCAAATACATTGTTATATCATCCTGTCGCACAATCGCGCAATCGATATAGCGATGTCTATCCATGGGAACATCATCGAATTCATCTACATTCGTTGCAGTTTGGCTATATTAACGCCTCGCCCATCGCGCTTCGAACTGCACATGGAAATGGGGAGGAACAAGAAAATTATATAGCGACGCAGGGACCGAGGGATAATGGACATGATGGGGGTTTGTTTTGGGAAATGTGTTGGCAGGAAAAGGCCGAGGTGGTGGTTATGCTGACGAGACCGGTGGAGGAGGGGAAGGAGAAATGTGGTGTTTATTATGCGGAGGAGGTTGGAGAGGTCAAGAGGGTTGAGGAGTGGGAGGTTAGGTGTGCGGAGAAGGAAGAAGAAGGGGGAACTGTTAGGAGGACGTTGAAGCTGAGGAAGGTGGGGAGAGCAGTGAGCAGTGCGGGTGTCAGTACAAGGAGTAGTGCCAGTGCTGGGAATGGCACGGTTGGGATTATCGAAACAACAGAAGAGGGATGCCCAGAACAAGAGACGGAAATGGAAAATCAAAACGAGGAGTTACAGGAGGAAGAAGTGAAGATGGAGGAACGTACAATTCACCATTTTCTCTTCGAATCCTGGCCCGACAACGATGTCCCCCAATCACCCGCCGATATTCATTCGCTGCTCGCCCTTCTCGACGTCTCTCGCACAGCCAATAATCACTCCACCACCCCCCGCATAATTCACTGTTCAGCAGGTGTTGGACGAACCGGCACATTCATCGCTCTAGATCACCTTTTAAGAGAATTGGATATGGGACATCTAGATGGATTAGCGAAAGATAAGGATCCGGTCTATGAAACGGTAAAGAAGTTGAGGGATCAGAGAATGTTGATGGTGCATAGAGTGGCACAGTTTGTGATGATTTATAATGTTTTGAAGGAGAAGTGGTTGGACAGGGAAAGGGAGATGGGTTTAAAAGAGGGGGATGAAAAGGATGTTGAGGTTGAGGTTGATACTCCTGGGTCTGGCTCGGCGAAAAAGAGGAAGTTGGGTTGATTGGGGGGTGCAAGCGAGGGAAGAAATGGAGGAGGTGTCAGGATCTTGCATACATGACAACTCAGTACTGGAAGGAAAGATCTTCTCAGATGACGCTCTACTGATGAGCAGCGCTGTTTGGTCATGGAGACACTATATGTAAGATCTCACTGTTAAGACAACCTGCACCGAGACGAATCGAAATGTAATCAGGAAGTCTATTATTACATATGTATTAGATATGTGCGACGAATTTGCATGGAAAGGGCTGGTTGGACTTAAATACATCCAGTAACTATTTTGACGGCGTTGGAATTGGCATTAGCATTGGCATTAGCATTGGCATTAGCATTGGCATTATTAGCATTAGATTTAGCATTAGCATTTATTTTTATGGCTTGCCTTTGGGGGTAGTCGATAAAAAGTTCATGGATGGGGATTGGGTTCGATGGGTTTGTTGGGTTGGGATATAGATGGTGGTTAGGGTGTTTGGGGAGAGAATTGGGTTGCATGGGATAGCATGGGATAGCATGGGATGGGATGGGATGGGATGGATTGGCTCTTGAGCTTGTCTTATCTTGTCTGGCTTTGTATCTTTCAATGATGTTCTTTCTTTTGTTCTTGCTTTTTGAGTTGATTTGAGTTGAGTTGAGTTGGGTTGGGTTGGGTTGGGGTTAGTTGGGGTTAGTTGATATCAGTTGTTGGTGTTTTTATCTGTTTTATCTATCCATTTCGCTAGTGAGCTGATGGGTTCGTTCGGTTTTTGATTTTTAAAGAAGGGGGGGGTTAATGGCTTGATCGCATGATGGTTTCTTCTTCTTTGTTACACTTCCTTTTTATACCCTACTTAGTTGGTTGTTTTTACTTTACCTAGGTATTTTATTTGTACATTTAGCTAAGGGAAAGGGAAAGGGAAAGGGAGGGAGGAGGTCGAATGGGAGATTGGGAGATTGGGAGAAGGGGGGTGGGATATCAAGGGACGAGATTTGGGAAAGAAGAAAAAGTAAGGGAAACAAAAATAACATGATTTCCCCAACCCAAGTCTACGCGGTCGCCTTTTACGGGCTGGGCTGTAAGGATATACAAGTCTTATATGTTTGTCTTTGTTTATATTCAAACTGGAAACCGAGAAATCTTGTAAAATTCCACATTGGAGAATCATAGATAATGTTGAGAAGATGGTGTAGATATATTTATCTCGATTTCAACACTTGAGGACTGAAAGGGGGAGAAAATATACGACCGGTAGACACTTAACAACCAGACGTCGATTCCTTCATTCCAACTGCGTTTTTATATTTTGATTTTATATTTTCTATTCTATTTTGTGTAATGTGAAGTTATGCTACGGAGCCCTATCTATTTTGTGGAGATTTTAGCGAGGTCTGACGAGGTCTGACGAGGAGTTTTGGAGGGGTTCGCGGGGGATGG
>NGKI01000007.1:1392848-1403368 GCA_002162615.1 Myriosclerotinia duriaeana
GTGAAGATTGGGTTTGGTGAAGATTGGGTTTGGTGAAGATTGGGTTTGGTGAAGATTGGGTTTGGTGAAGATTGGGATGTTATAGTGTTTGATAATATGAGGGAACTTCTGGTTTGAGTTTGAGTTTGAGTTTATTGGGTGCAAGATTGGGCTGGAGATGAGATGAGATGAGATGGAATGAGATGAAATGAGATGGTGTGGATTTTTTATATATAAATACCTAGGTAATATCTAAGAAGAAGAATTTACCGAGCGCGTACTTTCCGTTCACGGGCGCAAATTAAAGGGATTTTTACTTAGATACGAAGATACGAAGATACAAAGAGAGCTTTAATATCTTTATTTTGTATTTTTATAATTGGTGGGATGCTTATTAGAGGTTGATGATGGGGNNNGGGGGGGTTCTTGAATATGGTTGGATACCTATGGAAGTTTGAGATGTAAATAAGTATTGGAAATGGGTACAAGGGGCCGGGGAAGTGAAGAATTCGCTAATCAATAGTTGATGGATGTTTCGAGGTGGATATATGAATTGAATAAGCTACTATGCAATGACGAAATTTTTTGTGGGAGATGGAGATGGGTGCGATGGGTCTTGATTAGTTGTTGAGTAGTTGTTGAGTATGCATGGCACTTTTGTGGATATAGAGATGCTAGGAGTTGTAATGTGCAAGTAGAAAATATGGCATAAGGATAGTAGTACTAAAGTAACTCATGATTTGATTAGCACGGATTGATCAATTGAGCTAGTTGGCCTGTACCAAATTTGACATTCTTATAGTGAAATCACCACGTTGGATTTTACAACCATAGTGCCCACACGATTGTAACCGTGAACTGAATTAGGTGTGTGCTTCATGCTCCAAGTTAGAGGCGATCAGTCTTCTTTCGTGACATGTTCGGACCAAGTAGGTAATATGTATTCACCTGGGATATACTACTGCTACCTATGTTAGCCAAATCCTGCTCAAAAGTCTGGCTCAATAACGATCTTCACTTCTTTAGTCTAAACATGCTTTTTGCCCTTCATCATCTCTTTCTCGTATTGTTAAAGCTCCGACAGCTCCTCTGTGCTAGCCACGACGTTATGCGCGAGAATTCCATAATTAACTCAAAAAGTCGCTTTGCATGCATGCTGTTCAGAGGGCCTTGCTTGAATCTAGCTTGAATCTAGCTTTGATTCCGAGTTCCATGGAAGTTTGTCAATATCGGAGGTGGGAAATCATGAGGAAAGCCTACCCCTTGCCCGTATATTGACTCTCCCATCTTTTATGTTTTTTTTTTCTCCAAAAGTACAAACTGCTTGCCAAGGAATTTTTTTTTTTTCCATCGTTCCAAGATCTCTCCAACTAATTACTAGGTTGAGAATTGAAGCTAGTGATAGAGGGTTGGACCATAAGTAGAGTATCTGCGAGGGAGATAAATGAATACATTTGGGTTCAATCCCTTCTCCTCATCTTCAGCTTTGCCCTTCTCAGCTATAGGCTTTAATGAAGCAGCAACAGCTTTCTTGGTCATTTCCTTATCCTTTCATCGCTGCTTCTATTTCTTCTTCACTCCGGTTTTAGAGACCATCTCCCCAATAATCTTATCGAGGAGCTTAGCAGCCGATTGCGTTGGTGCCGACATGATTGATTGATTTGTGGTTTAAGTAATAAAAAAGTAAGAGAAGTTGAGGATTGTATGGGTGAAAAATCACAGTGGAATGAATGCCATGCTTGAGTCCTCGAAATCGGAACATGGAACGCGAGTATTGGCTGGATATGGCATTGAGTACACGAACGACGTAACCGAGGCCTATTAAGTCTCGTTGTGAGCCTCATCTTCCATTTCCATGAAATCTCTTTTAACATCAAAGTTTGCGTACTCGAAGTAGTTTCAGGTTTGAGTGATTGCATACTAGACATCACTCTTGAAAATTCTTCTCTGGTAGGATGACAGACACATTTAAGCCAGGACTGCTCCTAAACTATCTAGTAGCACTTTTTGTGTTTGTCTCGGGTCCATACCTAGATGAATCTTGACGGTGAGAGTAAAGAGGTGTGTGGTTGATGTTACACAGGTAGGAAAGTTAAAGCTCTTCAACTACCGGATCGCTAATACAATTGAATCTACTCCCCTGCCTTGAGATCACCTTTAATTTGGGGCTTGGATTACGCTTAAAAATTTTAACCTTTATTCAGGGGGGCAGAGTAGTGTCACGCTTTTCGGAGATATTTCCCCACAAACACCGATTAACTTTCAAACCTTACGGACAACGACGACGAACTGCCCAAAAGAATGCCCCAGAATGAAAAAAAAAAAAAAACTAATCTCACATGAAATTCATCGAATGTTGAGAGAAATACTTCAATAACTCCGCGGAATATTCAATATTTTATCATTGATCCAATCAAAAGCAACCAAATATAGTCCCTTCCAACATGATAATCTTACAACATCACCTAACTCCGATACTTTCGTCAGATATTAGTCCGAAAAACATCTCCGAACCCCTATCAAGTCATATTATTTCAGGAAGTTTTGTGCTCCTTGGGAATATACCTTGAAAGACTACTTCCAAGACTTCACCCTATCCTTTCAATATCCAACATGAATTGAGAAATTCTTCGGATCATTGAACATCTTGGCCGATTCAATTTATACTCCTTCTGATTTTAAATCTGGCACGGAATCATATCTATTAGCACGTACATGTAAAGCTGGCTGGAAGTATCCTTGCTTGTTCAGAGGTTCCTTCTGATATATTGATATAAGTCTTTCCTACTCCCATTGCATTTCAATATCTTCATTACCTTTGATCTTCTCAGCTTTTCAATCTTTCATTCAAACATATTGCAAGAGTTGTGAACCTTTTCAAAAGTGGTGAACCTCAGGAATGTCTTTAACTACAGCAGCGGATGTTCCTTTCTCATGTGGGAACTCCACACAAGCATCATCAGCTCCACCACTAGATGACAAGCCAGAGAGACTCGAACGATCAGAGAATGCCTTGACAACTGATTTAGAGAAGGACCCAGTAATTACCAGTCCATCTCCCGAGCCTGAGCAAGTGAGAACAGTTACTGGTTGGAAATGGATTGTTGTTTGTGTCGGTTTTCATGTCGCTACCTTCTTGTACGGCTTGGACAACACAATCGCCGCTGATATTCAATCTGCTGTGCTCGGAACTTATGGTGATATCTCAAAGTTATCTTGGTTGGGTACAGGTTTCCCATTAGGTTCTAGTGCCACGATCTTAACTATGTGAGTATGTCATATTGGATGATTATACAGATACTCACTTCATCGCTAGTGGTAAAGCTTATGGTACCTTCAATGCCAAGTGGGCCCATGTAATTTCAGTCGTCATCTTCATCGTCGGTAGTGCTATATGTAGTGCGGCTCTAAATATGAATGCACTTATTGTTGGAAGAGTTATTGCCGGTGTGGGAGGAGCCGGCATGTATCTCGGAACTTTGAATTTGGTCGCCATCAACGCCACTATCACAGAACGTCCCCTATATCTAGGAGGTGTTGGTATTACTTGGGGTCTTGGAACGATTCTTGGTCCTGTGAGTGGAGGAGCTTTCGCTGATTCAGGAGCAACCTGGAGATGGGTCAGTATTGCTTTAGGAAAGTCAAGTTGCACCTGGGCAGTCACTAACATTTCAAATAGGCCTTCTACATCAATCTTGTCATCTTCGCCATCGCAGTACCGGCTCTTCTTCTAATCCCATCATTCGATCCACAACCTGACCTGGATATCTTCCATAAAGTCAAACACGTTGATTGGATTGGAGCTCTATTGAATGCCGGTCTCTTTACTTCATTCGTTATCGCCCTTACCTTTGGTGGTGCCAACTGGGCTTGGGGCGACGGTCGAACAACCGCTACATTCTTCGTCTGTGGTATCATCTTCATCCTTTTCGCCATCCAACAACCATTTTGCATCTTCACAACACCCGAAGACCGTTTATTCCCAGTCCATTCCCTCAAATCACGAACCTTTATTCTCCTATTTATTTATACCGCAGCAGCAGATACAGCTCTCTTTATCCCAATCTTCTACATTCCTCTCTTCTTCTATTCTCTAAAGGAGGTGATGGCATTCAAGCCGCTGTTAGACTCATGCTATTCATCATTCTACACATTGTAATCGTCATATCGCAAGGAGTGCTCATGCCCAAGATAGGTTACTACTGGCCATTCTTCGTTCTCTGGGGCATGTTTGCACTCTCCGGAAGCGCCGCAATGACCACAGTCACAACCTCTACAAACACAGGTTCCATCTATGGATGGAGTATCCTCATTGCCATCGGCTGCGGTATGATCACCCAAGCCTCTTACAGTATTGCCCCAGCCATCCCCGACCGAGACGATCGTGGCCAAGAAGTCCCTGCCTCCATCGGATACATCAACGTTGCCCAAATCGACGGTGTAGTTATTGGACTCGCGGTTTCCGGTACCGTCTTTCAAAGCACGGCATTCCGAAACATCAGCGCAGCTTTTGAAGGTCAGCACTTCTCGGAAGCTCAGATCAGAAGCGCGATTGCGGGTTCGCAAAGTGAGTTATTCCAAAGTATGTCACAGGAGCTGAGGGATAAAGCAATTGAAGGTATCGTGCAGGCCATTGATAAAATTTACTATCTTGTTGTTGCTGGTGCGGCTCTAACGTTACTATTAAGTTTCTTGCTGAAGAGAGAGAAGTTGTTTATGGAGATGGCTGTTGGTGGATAGACGGCTTGATGAGGTGCTTGCTGCACGAGTAGCAAATGATTCTGTGGAAGTTGGCTATAGGGTATTGATGAAATGAACAAATGAATGGATATTCATTCGACGAGCATTGCATTGCATGCGGATATTAGGCTTCACCTACCATCCACGACACTTTGGGCTGGCGTTGTACAATACATATGGAAGGGATAAATTTTGTTAATTCTAATTTCATGGGTGCATTAGTTAGACATGATATGATTGAATCGAGGTCACTGTCACTACTAAACCATTTCTCATAATGCGTGACGTGACGTGTCGTGTTCGACAGATACTAGAAGATGGTGTACACGAACGAAGCGCGGCTATATGGAGTAGAGCTCGAAAGGGGTTTCAATACCCTATCCGGTTTGAATGGTGGTGGTTGATATGGTACCTTGTAGGTTATACTTAGAGAAGTGTTTTGTTGTTTCACAGTGTCGTAGGCGGCGGAATTGTGGAGGGAGAAAATAAGGCGTGGGAGTATGGTTAGAAGCTGCAGCTATCAAAAGTGAAATTATGATTCAAGAATAACGCGATGATGCGAGATGTTGGCCGAGGAGACGAAGAAAGCTTCGGGCGAGAAAGAGGAGGGTGTAGATCTGGTGGCGGTGGCTGCTCCGAATGTGATGGAGAACGGAGGATAGAGAAGAGATTGCTGTGGAAAAAAGCATCATGGGGAAGCAGCTTGAGCTTGAGATTGAGCATCGTCCGATGCGAATACATATCCTAACTTGCTCATTGTGTGTACTGTAGTTTCAAAGTTGGAGGTCCATATGATGGGAACTCAAAGTCACTACAGAGGTAAACACGCATGCTTTTCTGCTCCGTTGGATATCTCGTATTTGCGAGTGAGTTTGTCGATGACTCCGCGGTGATGTCCTGGCTTGGATTGTCGCTCATCGTCATGGTAGATGAGCACCGTAGAATCTTTCGATATCGTATTGATTTCAGTGGCCCATTGCTCCATGAGCTCTAGTAGGCCTATCAACATTCTGGATATTCTAGGAGGTCAGCTAACAGGCAGATCTTAGTATGGATTGTCGAGAACGCGGATAATATGACGGATGCTGGGTACTTGTTAGCTATCAAATTGAAATCCAGGCTTTGTAGAAGAAAATCGCGATCGTGTTGGATCGAAACTAATTAATTCACGTTCCGAGATGTAATGTGACGGCTGATAAGCAGGATTGTCTAGTAGACTTTCGATTTTTGCGATGTCGTCGATGGCCGAGGTCGTTGGCTTACTGAAAGCTGCGCTGCTTCGGTTAGTTGTAAATGCTTCGATTTCAAGTTCGCGTAACGAACTTTGTGCGTCATTGCATGTAAATCCGTATCGGCATCTCTTGCAAGTTTGACTCTCAATTTTTCCAATGATATTTTATCGTTGAAATGTTTCAAGATTGCCAAAAATGGACAAGTCTTGGCCAAACGTGGTACGTAAATCAAATGGGTTGGTATCATTCCGAGTCGACTTCAGCCATTCAATTTGTTCTTTCGATTTGGGAGTCTCGGCTGGAGTCTCAGTCGATACGAAAGGGCCATCTGGGCCAGGTAGCAGAGAAGACGACCCAAAAGCAAAGGCTGACCGGTTTAGAAGGTAAAGTTCTGGTAGTAATTGATCAAAATTTGTGGCCAACTCCTTTGCAGTTTGGCCAATATCCTCTACATCCTCTAACATTAGCTCCATACTAACCTCATATACTAACCCTAAATGTGTACACTATACACTAAACACTATCCACCATTATAGTACCATAGTACTAATTAAAGCTAACAACGATACCATTTTTGACCTAGTAGACTAAACTAGATCCCTCTAGACCACCACCTAGCTCTCAAAAACACAAGTGTTGCACATCTGCCAATATCGAAATTGACATCATAAACAGAAACCAACCAATAGAATTCCAAGCGCAAAAATCCTTTGCATTCCCCAATATTAGCCTTTTAACTAACCACCTCGCATACTTTACAAGTACCGAGACTAATAAGTGCATTCACCATCCACCAAGACTACTGGACCTAGTAGACTAAACTAGAACCCCCTAGACCACCGACTAGCTCTTCAAATATACGTTTGTTGCACATCTGCCCCATATCCAAATTAACGTAAGCAACTTAAAAGGACCAATAAGATCTCGAGCGCAAAGAAACTCTTTGCATTCCTTAATTTTAGCCTCATAATCTCATAACTAACCTCACTCATCTTACTAGTACCAAAACTAAATACATCCACCACACACCACACACCACACATCATAAACCACCCTAACACACTACCATCATACTAATAATCACAACAAAAAACACACCATTCCCAAACCGTTCTTTAGATCAGGAATGATAACAAATCGAAAACGTGGCCAGCCAAACTCGTTTCGTTTTTGTGCTTTTTCGGGCGTCGAAAATAATTCGATCATCTTCTTTCTAGAGCGATGGCCCGGCCGAATATTTCAACAGGCGTCAAACATCGATGGAATAGGTAACAAGAATGATGAGAGAAAGTAGTTTGAAGTGATTGTGACCAATTTTACTACTATCAATTAGGGTGCGTTCGGATCGATTTTTTATATATTTGACAAATATTTCAAATAGCAAGGATATTGAAAATATTAACTCAAATATATATTTATGTATATTTGTATATATTTAAATTAAAGCTAATATATTGGAGATAATATATTAAAATGGCAGGGGTGTTCAAAAATATTTGCCAAAAGCTGGTCAAAGTTGTTGTTGGCTACTATATAGGAAAAGTTGAAATATTTGCCACTTTAATATATTAGACTCAATATTTTTATTGAGCTCAATATTACGTTTGGTAAATACAAATATTAGGTCTAATATATATTGAGTCTAATATTGCGTTCGGTAAACGTCATATTGGCTCTAATATCTCTAATATATTGAGCGTAATATGAAAAAAAAGTCGATCCGAACGCACCCTTAGATATCAGTAATTTGCACCCGGCCAGCGACCTCCTCCCGCTGGTTTATACGGCCTTTCCACTGACTTGAACATCTAGTTGGAGTTCAAGCATCGGCTTACTAAGCAACCTTAATATATCTGACTTGTGATGGGCGGCAAGCAATATCTTCTTTTATCAAGTATCACACAGTTCGATATTTTCCTCTCAACCTAAATTTAATCCATTCATATTTGAAACATTTCGACAGATCCTCACAAAGCAAACTCGAGAAATATCAAATCAGGGAATTCGTGTTATTAATGTCTGCCCTACTCAAAATTGGCCAGGTCTTGAAGGGCAGAGCCAGTACTTATACCGTTACGAAACAAGTATACGAATTTGTATTTTTAGCGCAGTATGTTACAAACCGACTCCTATTTTGTAGTACCTTCCACGTACTAACTTCCTCTGAAGCGACTCCAAAGAACGAAATGTTATCTTAAAGAGCATACGTGGTCACTGGCGACTACAGAATGAAGCCGATGTTCTCAAACGCTTCCAATCTCGAGCGCTATCCTTCTGGCTTCTAATTGATGAGATTGTCGACCCAGTTGATCCGCCCCAACAATAGTTCTTAGACATCTGGACACTGATCTCTTGGACGAGTCATGTAAGAAAAAAACTTACTAAACCTGAAATTAAATTCGTCGCTAGACACGTTTTTGGAAGCATTGAAAATTTTACATGAAGATGGATATGTCCATACAAGTATGTTTGCGCTTGCTTTTTCTCATCGTATGAATCAATTGACCCATCACTCTGTTCAGATGTGAAGCCAGACAACATTCTCGTGAACCATGGCACGGGCACTCGGCGCTTCTCCGAGGCCTAACTTGCTGATCTTGGAGGCGCTGTATCAGTAGACTCCAAGTTCGCGAGGGATGGCCACAAAGTCGGGACAGCTGCATGGCGTAGCCCTGAAGTTCTCCTGGGCATGACTTGGGGGACGGCGGCGGATATATGGTCTTTCGGTTGTTCCGTACGTCAAACACTTTTGTTCCCCGGCCGCCCAAATACCCCAATCGCATGCTGAACACTCTCATTTGTATAGGTACTAATGCTTATATACGGCGATCATTATCCATTCAATCCACAAAATGGCGGTGTGCAGGTCGACGACAACGAATACGATTTCGGCGTGCTGATGAAGCACCACCAGTACCTCGGACCGTTCCCCCTGTCTTATACTGAGATTGCCGACGAGGGAACACAAAACGCGATGGTACTTGCTATGGAATCGGTACCGCGGGGCAAATTGAAACCACTGCCCTGTATTACGCAAAAGGAAATTCCTAAGGTGGATAATGTTTTCTTGCATGAAGTTAGACCCGCGAGATCGGCCGACTGCAAAGCAGATCTTGGATGATGAATGGTGGGAAACGGATTAGAGAAATGAGTATCCCTCAGGATAACGATTCGCCACATAATGAAGCAAGAAATTATTCAGAGATATATACAGTTTGGAACATTTGGTGGACTGTTTCTGTCCCATTTGAATCCCGAGTGACTTTCGGGCGGGTTGGAAAGAAACTGGATGGAAGGAAACTGGATGGATTGAACAACGTGCAGAGAAGAATTTGATATTATGATGTCTGACACCCCAGAGTCAGATAACCATACTATTGTCCCGCACTACATCAATAGGACACTTTATCAATATGAAATATTTTCCCTCTTAACATCCCTCAAGAACTTCGCCACAAGTTCCACCACTTTCTCCGGCTGTTCCTGCTGAACCCAATGCCCCGCCGCATCCACCAACTCCACGCCCCCAAACCTCGTACACACATCCCTCATCTTCTCCAGCACCCCCGGTTCCTGATAGGTACCCCAATCTTTCTCCCCCGCAATGAACAACAGAGGCACTTCAATCTTTCTCCCCGCGAATAACTCTACATCTTTCATCCACTGCGCATCGGTATTCACTCGATACCAATTTAGCATGCCTTGAAATCCCGTCCTTGCGAAGTCTTCAACATAGACTGCTAAATCCTCATCCTTCATCCATCTTGCCATCTTTTCTCGGACTTCCGATGGATTCTCGTTTTGCATTCCTTGCTGTACGACGTCACGCATGGAGGATTGGAGCGGCATGATGTAGTAGTATGGCAATTTTTGCAATTCGGACGCAGACCATGATTCCAAAGGATGAGGAAGATTACCAGGCCAATCCGCGGATTTCAGATAAAAGTAGCCGCGGAGGAATTGGGCAAGATCTGATTTCGGGTGGTCCATTTCGGCGGCTGCGGAGGCGCTGGAATAGTACCATTTGTAGTGTTTGCGGGGTGAGGGGAGACAGGCGAGGGCTTCGTGGATGTCTGGTTTGGGCGAGGGGGGGTGTGGGTTGGAGGCGTTGGAGGGGAGGATGGGGGATCCTTTGAAGGGGTGGGATATTATTATGGTTCTGTTTTTCTTTTGGTTAGGGGGTGTTGGGATATATATATGTCTATATAATATATTTAAGGGGGGATATACGATTTAAACAAATCCGGCCTCATCAACGCACACATACTCGCCACGACGGCACCAAAATCATGACCCAACACACAAGCCACCACTTTATAGCCCAAGGCATTCACCAAAATGACGGCATCTCGCACGAGTCTCGAGAGGGTAGTGGAGTTGAGATCCACGGAGGAGAAGGCGCGAGAGTCCCATCCGGTGGTTCGTCCGGAGCCGCGTTGGTCATAGGCTATCACGTGATAGCCTTCCGCGGCAATGGCGGGCATGACTTTGCGCCACGAGAAGGCGAGTTCGGGGAAGCCGTGCAGACAGATTATGAGGGGGTGGGCGGGGTTGCCGGCGCGGAGGAGG
>NGKI01000007.1:1411086-1433764 GCA_002162615.1 Myriosclerotinia duriaeana
GGGGGGGAGAAGAAGGAGGAGGAGGAGAAGAAAAAGAAGTAATAGGAAAATGGAAATGGAAATGGAAACTGGAAAATGGAGAATGGAAAATCGTTGTAATTGTGTTGTGTTGTGTGTAGTTGTGAAGAGGATGAGGAGGAGGAGGAGGAGGAGGATGAGGATGAGGATGAGGATGAGGATGAGTATATACTTGTTTATATTATAGTATAATATATAGTGTTATATGTAATGTTATATTTAAAATGGAATTGTTTATATAATATTGTTTATGTAATATTGTTTATATAATATTGTTTATATAATATTGTTTATATAATATTGTTTATATAAGATTGTTTATATAATATTGTTTATATAATATTGTTTATATAATATTGTTTATATAATATTGTTTATATAATATTGTTTATATAATATTGTTTATATAATATTGTTTATATAATATTGTTTATATAATATTGTTTATATAATATTGTTTATATAATATTGTTTATATAATATTGTTTAAATTACTCTTTTCTATTACGAATTAATAATAATTATTCAATTAATTAATAGAATATTAATATATTAATATTATTAGTTTTTGTATTAAAATAGCTTTTAGATTTTTTTTTTAAAAAGATATATTTAAATAAATGAAAATAATTGTATTGAGATTATAGGCGCTAACTGATTTTTTAAGAAAATAAAATCAAAACTAGTATAACTTAGACTTGTTATTAATTGTTAACTTCTTTTAAATATAGTTGTAAAATCTGCTTCTTATTGATCTATAAACTGTGCTATTGAACCGTTCTTAGCGCTTGTGGCGCTTGTGACGCTGGTAGCGCTAGGTGACGCCTACTAGTGCTTATAATTCTTTTTAAAATCAAGAAGGAAACTTTTATATACTACAAAACTTTTACTCCTCGCCTAGGTTTCGAAGCCCTAGCGCCGGAGAACACGTTCTATATCCGAAGACTCGTAACATCGACCGTAGATAAAAGCCTAGCGCGTGCTGATAATATCGGATCTCGGAACCCATTTTGTATGCTCTCGAACCGTTCTCGTGCTTCTTTTCGGGAAATTTTTTCTTCTCACCAACAAACCGACCGTTGGGTGATCTGAATCACCTAGTCCTGCTACTTCAATGGCAGTCAATGTTTCTTCCATTCTATGCCCTTAAAAAGAAGCTACAGGAGTAAGATCTCCAGCCACACTAAGTACAAAGGCAACTGTTAGTTTGAGATTTGCACTTATGCACTGTTTGTTCTTGGCAAGATCGTTTTTCAATTTCGACTTCCGTCCTCGGTTTGCGTTTGCCGTGTATGAGTAGTTCGTTATTTGAGGTTGTTCTAATTTGGCTACTGGAAAGTTTCAAATTCTATATGAATGTTGATAAACGAAGTTTTCGTTATAGCACTATTCTACAACACTAAAAGAATCATGGGGATATCTAAGGTCTCTTCGTCGCGGATGGCTGAGGGATATGAGCCCACTAAGGAAAATTACTGCTCTCATGTTACCCTCAAAAATTCAGGGCATGGCACAATTGCCGTTAACTTTCGATTTTCAGCTCATTTGAGTACCGGCTCGACATAAAGCTAGTGTGAAGGACCGATATGGTCGTCTCCTGATACTACAAAGTTACATAGTATTCACACTACAACGTTCATAATGTTACTTTCGGAAGCGGGGTTGTGTATGGGTGGTGAGAGCTGTAGTAGTACGATCGAGGACATGTGTGCCTTTGCAAACGTTTATTTACGCCCTCTAAGGCGTAATCGCGGAAGAGTATATGTGATCAAGATATCTTGAGTAATTGCAACTGCTTGACGGAAGGAGTTGTCAGGAATATGTATAGCACTGTTCAACCGAGTGATATTGAGGTGTCTCCTTTATGTATAAATAACCCAGCCTACCTCGTTGAAAGAATCCCTCAATTATCATCCACTCATTTCTCAGTCTCAGCATATAACAAACATATAACAAAGCTATCCCATCCCTCCAATATTTTCTCTCCATCATCTATTTCAAATCGTCAAAATGGTTTCCATCAAAAACATCATTATCTTCATCTCCGCAGTCTCTGCCGCAGCTGTCAAGCGTACACCTGCCACCATTCTGATTGATATAGCCACAATCGATACCAACGTTAAGGCTCTCACAACTGCTGTGAACGATTACAACGGTGGATTGTTAGAATTAATTACAGTCAACAGTGCTGAATCAACCCTGGACACTTGTGAGTCTCACGTCGAAGTACTTCGACATCCAATTATACTAACTCTTCATCCTAGCTATCAAAAACGCCGCCACCGACGCCAATAGCACATCCCCGCTTTCATCAACCGACTCCAATGCCATCCTCAAAGCAATTGATAATCTCATCTCCGATATTCAAATCGCACTCACTGCACTTGTGGATAAGAAAGCTACATTCGCCGCCGAGGGACTCACGTCAACTGTTGCAGGAGATCTAGCAATTTTGAAAAAGGACACGGACACTTTTGGAAAGGCCCTCCTTGCCATTTCTTCGTCTGATGTGGAGCCAAAATTAGCTACGGCTGAGGGTACCATTGATTCTGCTTTTACTGCTGCGCAGGCGCAGTTTTAAGGGGTTCGCGAATTCGATGATGGTATTTCAGGAATGTATTTGGACAGGAAAGTTAGTGGTTGGATGAGGAATTGACTAGGTTTGAGTCAGAGTTTGGATCAAATGATAATCATGGTAATAGTTTGGAGAATGATAAGAGGGGGTCATTTAAAGTATGAGGATTGTTTAATGAAAACCTGTGTTTTGTACTGATACTTTGTGGCAACCATGAAACAATATTATTGTCCTTGTGAAACCCTGCCTTATTGTTCATAAACAACTCTCTGGAATATCCACAAACATGTCCCGAGTCAACTACTGATTGTCTTTTATTTCATTTTGACATTTCAGAAGAGTGCCTACTTCCTTGTGTGCCACAACTACTCGAATCTTAGAGTACCATCTCATGCAAGAAGAAATTGATGCACCACCTAAGCATGCAGTATATTGAACATTTACAACATATCAAAACCATAACATTATGGCCTTGAACACGCATATATTCAAATCCACCATTTTAGTTTCTAAAATCTAAAACACAACTCGTATTTAAGGGGTCCATTCCGGACATTGTTATTGGTTTAACCATATTACATAAGCCGAGGCTGATGACATCGGAAGTTGTCCCTCAACTCAACTGGAATTCCAGAGAACAAACCTATTACGAAGGAAGCTGTATTGCCAGCAGATATCATGAACCATGTTCAATTTCTCAAGCTTTGTGCAAAAGGCTCAATCATTCATTGACCCAACTCAAGCTCTCAATATTTCTGCTTCTGATCGCAACCCTGCCAAATCTACCCTCTTCCGCAATCAATTTCGATTACCAGATTCCCAAACCCCTCTACAAGAAATCACCGCCGAACTTACCATAGCCCCACCGAATCAATACTCACCGAATGCTACACAAGGAGAGAAGGATAGAGATAGAGAAAGGGGGTTTCATTATGCTGGAAAGTTGCACTTAAGTGAAGCATATCTGTGCTTCTCAACACAGCCTACAAGCTTCCTTCAGACTGCAAGTACAGGCACATCCTCCGGATTCAATGGACAAACACATGGAGCTGGACCCGGAGGAAATGGCTTTACTTTGCCCTTATGTGCTATAAGACGGGTAGAGCGACTTCATAGTCAATCTTACCAGGTATGCAGCCATTATTCTCGCACTGTGCACTTGCTGACATCGACCCAAGTTTGCTTTAGCTATCACTACTTGGAATGGAATCGCAAATGCACCGGCAAAGGATGGCTCGAAACAGCCCGTATATCAACAAAAGATTACCATAAATCTAGCTGGAACGCGCCAAGCTTGTGAGAGGTTCTGCGATGGCTTGAAGAAAGGGCTGAAATCGGGAGTGGGTGATGTCGCGAAGATGAAACGTGTTGTGGCGGAGTGTTATTCAGAATATCTACTACAAGGCGACAGCAAAACCGGGGAAATTCCAGACGCGGGGCTTGGAATGTTGTTCAGATATCCTGGTGATCTTCGGAAGCTTCGTGACAAAAGCAAGATGAGACTTTGGGGGGAGTATCTTCGAGAGAATGGACGGAATGTCACCTTAATACGCCAGCCTACGTTTCATAAACTTATCCGAGTTGGTTTACCGAATCGACTGCGAGGGGAAATCTGGGAGCAAACATCTGGATCATTGTTTCTACGCTTGGAAAATCCGACACTATATACAGACACCCTAGCGAAGTTTGAAGGACGTGATTCTCTTGCGATTGATGAGATTGAAAAGGATCTCAATAGAAGTCTACCGGAATACCCTGGATTTCAGAGTGTGGAAGGTATCGATCGATTGAGGCGAGTTCTCACGGCGTATAGTTGGACAAACGAAGAAGTCGGATATTGTCAGGCTATGAATATAGTTGTCGCGGCACTTCTGATATATATGTCTGAAGCCCAGGCTTACTTCTTATTATCTGCTCTTTGCGACAGATTACTCCCCGGATACTACTCGCAAACCATGTACGGCACTCTGCTAGACCAGCGCGTATTTGAGTCTTTAGTAGAGAAGACCATGCCAATATTATGGGATCATCTGGTCAAATCGGACGTTCAACTTTCTGTCGTTTCTCTCCCCTGGTTTTTATCACTGTACATTAACTCCATGCCTCTCGTATTTGCATTCCGTGTTTTAGATGTTTTCTTTTTAGAAGGTCCAAAGGTTCTCTTTCAGGTTGGTCTCGCTATTTTACGCATAAACGGAGAAGAACTTTTGGATGCCACTGATGATGGAGCTTTTATTTCTGTCCTGAAAGGTTACTTTTCCAAACTCGATGAATCTGCACATCCAAAATCAGAGAACGCCAAATTACGAGCAGTCACAAGATTCCAAGAGTTGATGGTTGTCGCTTTCAAAGAGTTTTCAGGAATCACACAAAATACCATCTCGGAACAACGCATGAATCATAAAGATGCTGTCTTGAATAGTATTGAGAGTTTTGCCAAACGAACCTCGATACGAAACTTGGGTCCGGAAAGTAAGAAGTTGAGTGTTGACGAATTGGGTGCTTTGTATGATAGGTTTTATGGTGTGTTGTACGAAAGACAGCAAAGAAGCCAAATGATACAAGAAGAAAAAGAACGAAGGGCAAGGGCCAAGAGAGCTAGCGTTATTCCTGGTTTAGGAGAGAACCAAAATATCGAGAAAGGTAGGGTGGGCCTCGGTCCAAGCCCTACTCTGATGGATTACGATTGCTTTCGAGAATTCCTCGCTGGCATAACCAGATGGGCTGTTACAGATTCACCGGCACCGCATGAGAAGGAGCTTGAGAAGGAAAAGCATTCTTACTTTGGCAATTCTATGCGGCGTAGAGACATTTCCCTCTCTCCTTGGGGGGTTGGCAACCCTGAACCGGCCGATCATGAATTTATGCAACGACTGTTCCGGAGGTGGGATGTGGATATGAATTCCGCATTGACACTACAAAACGTTGTAACAGGATTGGCTCATATTAAGGGCAAGGGTGATATCATGGGAAGCATTACGTACTTCTTTGAGTTATATGATGATGATGGAGATGGAAAGGTGGATAGGGAGGGAATCCTGCGGATATCGGAAGCTTTGCTGTTTCTTTCTCGAAGAGGTCTGGATGGATCTTTAACACCTTCCCCATCTGCGGTCGGGCTGAGCGAATACGAGGCAGGTAATCCTGCACAATTCAGTAGTCCGCATTCAACGACGCAAGAACGATTTTTGAGTAGTGTGAGCGCTTTCATCAGACGCTGTTTTGAGTATGCTGATCCAGATCATCCACAAAATGTCGAGGACGAAGAGGAAGAAAATGAAGAAACTGAAGATAAAGCAGAAAGTGCCTCATATGATCCAAATGGTCTTGTTGATCCCAACTCATTCGCAGTTGGTGATTCAGACGATTCAGACGAAGAGGAGGAGGAAGATCTTTTGGATCTCGGCACCGACTCCAAGAAAGCCGAAAAAGAAGAAGATCTCCTAGATCTCAGCGCCGATTCCAAAAAAACAAAGAAAGAAATCGGTCTTCCAATCATTCCCCCACCATCCAATAAACCTAATAACCTCCCTGCATCCTCTCGCAGTGTTTCCAAAGCACAATCAGAACGAGCCAATGCCGCCCTCGATCCCTCCAAGCCCCTCCACATAACCCTCCCCACATTCCGAATGGTCGTCCTCGCCGACGAACTCCTAGAACAATTTTTTGAATCTTCATTCCCAGCTTCCTTCCGCATTTTAGATAAAATGGTTTCAAATTCAAACGCTACAAATTCATCCTCATCCCTCACCACCTTCACCAGTATTGGTTTTGGTAAATCAGCAGCGGCGGCAGCAGCAAATGTTGTAAGTGGTCCTAGTTCTGCTGGCGTGGTACCGCCTGGAAAGGGACTCAGGGGTGTTTTGGATAATATCGTTACCGATGGAATGAGGGTGGCTGCTGAGGTTAGGAGGAGAATGGATGAAGCGCAGAAGGAAATGGAGAGAAATGCGGTTCATAGACCCGGTGTTCAAGATGAGGATGAAGAGGAAGAAGATGATGGATTACGCGTTTCGGGCGGTTACGGAGACGCGGAGAGGAGGAGTGTGAGGAGTGAGGATAGAGATTTATTGGAGGGGGCGGATGCGGAGGCGGGTAGTATCAGGAGTGGCATTGAGAAAGTTGACGGGATGGGATTGCCGATTAAGAATGGAGGGTTGATGCCGGGTATTTCGGGGGATTCAAAGAGAGAAAGAAGCTCTAGCTCTGCAACACAGAAAGTGTTGGAATTTGAGCGGTGAATTCCTCATAGGATGTGACGTATGAAGGTGTGGCTGCTTGTTTCTTCAATCATGATGAGCATATTTTCTTGTCTTTTTTACATGGATGGCTACCACAGGACAGTTTGGAGAATGATGCGAAGAATCGGACGGGTAGTAGACAAGAAGAGGAATAAGATATGCATTTTCGAGGCGAGCGAACCAACGAGCGAGCGAGTGTTTATTTTAGCTAGCCTAGGGGAATGGAATCAATTGGCGAATGGTTCCGCATGAAAGGGTCGATTGGTCGGTCGGAAGGCGTTTCCTGTTCTGCTTACTGGGGTTTATGCTTTGTAGTTTACATCTTTTGGGTGAGGGCGTGGTTTGATATAGGGGGGTGAGTCTTTGGTATTGGGCAATTATATCATATGGTATTATATGATATCTTTATCGTCAGATCGTCAGATCGTATAGTGATGCTTGAATTTTGTGATGTAGTATGTAGGTCGCGACGAGGATAAATGTAATTTTAAGAGTATAACAGGGATATTAGTAGGTATTATAATAGCCCTCGGGCTATTGTAAAATTATATTTGGATTCAAATTAGGGTTTAGTAAGTCGATAAAAGATACTAAATAGGGCTTGTTCTAAATAAACTAGATTGTAGTGTATAAGAGTATATATATTTTATTTATTTCATTCATTTTATACCCTCTCCCTACATAGACAAAAAGAAACTTGAATGACATCCAAAAGACAACCCTTCCCCTCGTTCTCCTCCTTCTCCTCCTCCTTTTAAAAACAAATCCCAAAATTCAATAAAACTTCAAAAAGATGACATATTTCCGGTACGGGGAATTGAACCCCGGTCTCCCGCGACCAGATTCACGCTTCTTCCTTGAATGAAGGGAAACGTAGAATGAGAGGCGGAAATGCTAGCCACTACACCATGCCGGATTTGTTGTTGCTTTGATTTGATGGAGGTGAGTGGCGTATGAAAGAATATATTGGAAAGAGAAAGTGTGGGGTGGAGTGGGGTGGGGTGGGTGGAGGAAGGTGGGGATTACGCGAATCGGAATAAAGATCTACCGTCCCGGAGCTACCGTCTCGGGGTGGGGTGGAATGTGGTAAGCGAAGCGAGTCAGGTGGTTTGGTGTCTGTTAGAAGGCAAGGTTCGAATACGAAGTACGAAGTACTGAGGTCTCAATTGAATGATGTTGTATTCGATAAGGAGGAGGAGAGTACTTCGTAGATCCTACAGATCTACTTCTCTATAACTATATTAGGTTAGGCTAGTAATGCTTGGCATCACGTGCTTCTCTTCGAAGCTTTTACTTTTTAATATTTAATAAGTTTGTTTTTATATATAATTCCTAGAACTTTAATTATTTAGTTAAATAATAAAATTTATATATAAAAAAGTTATTATAAAATAAAATTAAAAGAACATATATTTTATTAAAAGTATTAAATATATAAGATTGTAAAATCTATTAATATTTGATTTAAACTAAGAACTATTTAATTATTTATTAATTTTATTTAACTCTTATAGCGTTTAATAGCGCTTATATTTATTAAATAAAAATTATAAAAAAATTTATAATATTTTTATATAAGCCCTATTAAGCATTATTAAGTATTACAAACGCCGTAAGTGTTAAATCGCACTAATGAGCTTTTAAATAAATTTTAATTTAAATTAAAAATTAATAAATTTTATAATTTTCGGTAAATTACTTTTATGCTACTAAAAGTGAAATAAATTACTTTTATGCTATTAATTTTTAATCATTTTACTTTTATGCTATTTAGATTTTAACCTAAAATAAACTAGAATTTACTTTTTAAATATAGATTCTATTTACTTTTAAAAAATAAAATTTATATTAAATTACTTTTCTTAATTAGGTTAATTCAAATTTGTAGTTTTTAAGGTTTTAGCTTTATTAATTATTAAGATATTAATTATTGAAATTGAAATTGTTGAATAAATTTAAAGGAGGTGAATCAAGTGATCGATCGAAGTTTTTTTATATAGTTATTTATATATAGGTACGATATACTTTGTATGATATGTTTTATACAATATACTTTGTATGATATATTTTGTATGATATATTTTGTATGATATATTTTGTATGCTATTGATGTTATTGTATATTATTTATTTAATAGCTTTTAAAAATTAGGAGTTTTAAGTATTATATAAGAGTAGAGGGGGTATTATAGTATAGTATAAGTTAATAAAGAGGTTGAAGGAAAAAGCAAAAATTTATGGGGTAGGAAGTGCGATTCGCTTAAATTTTAGTTGGATTAATTTATTAGCGAAGTTTCTAAAAGGGTAGAATTTATGGTTGAGGGGGTAGATTTTAGTTTATTATGGAATCTATAGTTGAAGGGTAAAATCTAGTTTATTTAGATTTTATAATAGGAGGGTAGAATTTATGGTTGAGAGGGTAGATTTTAGCTTATTATAGAATTTATAGTTGAAGGGTAGAATTTATAGTTGAAGGGTAGATTTTATGGTTGAAGGGTAGAATTTAGTTTATTTAGATTTTATAATAGGAGGGTAGAATCTATGGTTGAGAGGGTAGATTTTAGTTTATTATGGAATTTATAGTTGAAGGGTAGAATTTATGGTTGAAGGGTAGATTCTATAGTTGAAGGATAGAATTTATAGTTGAAGGGTAGAATTTATGGTTGAAGGGTAGAATCTAGTTTATTTAGATTTTATAATAGGAGGGTAGAATTTATGGTTGAGAGGGTAGATTTTAGTTTATTATGGAATTTATAGTTGAAGGGTAGAATTTATGGTAGAAGGGTAGATTTTAGTTTAAAAGAGTATAATCTAGTTTATTTAGATTTTATAGTAAGAGGGTAGAATCTACTTTTTTAAGTTAGATTTTAGTTTTTTGGAGTATAGAATCTAAATGGTATGAGAGTAAAATGATTAAATTTTTTATTAATTTTAGTGGCATAAGAGTAATTAAATCGACTTTTAGTGACATGAGAGTAATTTACCGTATAATTTTATATAATTAATTTCTACAATTTATATATAATAAAACTAATAAAATTCCATGTAATAAAACCATATTCAATTATTTTGAGCTCGCAATCTAGCAAGTTGTTAGCATGGAGTAAAAAGAGGGTGGCATACTAATTATTTGAAGAAAAGAAAAGAAAAGAAAAGGAAAGAGCTTGTTCAAGAATTCGAGCAAAGCAGCGTAGACTTTTCGTCGCTGATAAAATTCCTTTATTAAATCAAGTACAGCATCAGTATCTGTTGAAGTAGTACATTGAAGCATATTCCCAAGTGATACGACGTCCTTAAGGCCTACAGCCATTCCTCCTCTCGTTAAGGGGCGACGCATGTGAGAGCATCACCAAGAACGGCCAGACCAGATGTATGATTCACAGCCGAGGACAACCCAAAATCTGGCATGTCATCAAGGCGGCCGCTCTCGAAAGCCTTTGCATGTCTTGGCTGTATTGTTTTAGGGTCATCGAGCGCGGTACGCTCCTTCCATGTACTCAGACGGCTTGCAAATCCTCTAGAGCTCGTTGCATCTTGTCCGGGATATCAAGAAGAAGTTTCGTCTCACGTCCGCTCAGCCGGTGCATGAGCATTGGAGACCGGGTACCGAGGATTCCATATGGGAACTCGGAGAAGGGTATCTCGGCGTCTGGCATTTCTAAGGCCCAAAATCTTGAATGTTGTATTAGTTTTGGAGATGTAAATCGAGAGCGGAAGATGGACCACTTGGGATTTCAAGTGTAGGAAACAGGATTCGATATAGAATTCACCCATCGGAATCGCTAAATCGGATGGTAGGATGTGGGTATTGATACCATTGACACCTTTATTCTCATAAACTGGAGCGACGGTAGATCAGGCAACATATAATCATTCTGTGATTCAATAAAGGGACCAAATCCAGTTGGACGAGCTCACTCACTAGAGGTGATGACCCCCCAAAAAGAAAGTCTTAGTGCTTTGAGCAGGAACAACCCAACAAGACAACTTTCCGGCAAACACCTGGAACATCATAAAAATGATGAGACTTGGAATGGATTCTTTGAAGACATGTAGTCTGGAGTCTTGAAAACCAAGACTGGCTCTTCTTGAATATCAAATTGTCGATGAAAATCGGAGGACATGGCGTTATAGTATATCGCAATGGTAGAAACATTTCAGAGAGTATTTTCAATAATAGGTTTCAAGCTCCCATATATCTGACACTCCCTTTCTACTGCCACCTCATCAGAGATATGTCTTCAATATGCTTGCAAACTCCAAACAAAAGCTTTAACGAAATGGATATTCTGGATCGACGGCAGAGACCCTCCTGGCACTTTTTCACCCATTGCCAGATATCCCGGCCTTGAACTTTCGAACCAATCCAGACACCAAAAACCCAGGTAATAGTCGGCTCTCCATGGATCAGCCGCCTGGGAACTACCGCTTAGACTAACCTTTCCTCAAGTACAGCTCACAGACTACAAAAAAAACTAAGATCACAAATATCATCACCCCCTATCCCACGAATCTTCGCTTTAACTCCTGACCCAGATCAGCCAACCAACAACCAAAAAACCTTATGGCCTGATACCTTTTTGTCTTTCTGTTGCAGATACAAGGCTGTTGTTTTTGTCTAGCTTGGTTCAAAAAGTGGCACAACAAAAACTTGAGGAGAAAAGGTGGAAGGGAAGTTGGGTGATCATGTATTTATAAAGATTGTTGTATGAATATTCCTCAACTTTACTTCCTAGTTGACCTTAGCTATTCAATAAAGCTTCACAGCTATATAGATACATGTTATGTCCAAGTCTTCGGTCCAGAATTCTCTCACTAGGGAATTCTCTTACAGACTGTGGCTTATTGGATACACCTTTGTTTCCTAACCCACTGGCTCACCAGCTGTAATGTGATGATTCGGTGGTCTCGGGAGATTTGAAAAGGAGAGAGGAAGGGGAAGCAAAGACTTAGTGGAGGAGGTTTCACATTTGCGAGTTCTAATGTGAAGAATATGAGCAGAGCGCAGAGAGCTAGACCCATGTCTAGAGCGGCGGAAGTCACATAGTTCCATACATTTGTAGCCAGTCAATATCCGCAATATAGCATTATTCATACATTCCGCATCGATCCCCAGAAAGAGAAATACCAACAATAAACCCCCTACATAACCGCCTCCTCCCCACCAACATCTACACCTCTCCCTAATCCAATATTGAAAGATAAACCCCACAAGTCCCCAACACAAAAAGTTACAGCCGGTCGCGGGAGGTAGAATCTGTAAACCTCCAAACATGACGAAAATAAATAAATATTTGAAAAAAAGATCAAGGATAGGCATGCATTAACCTGTCGTCCAGGATTGACGACAAGAGAGCCCCGAGGTGGAAATAGAAAAGGAGGCGTTGATGCTACGAGGGGAGCTTGAGTGATAATTAATTTTCCATCATTTCAATACAAGTTTTCCTTAAAGCTATAAGATCTCCCCCATTTCATCTTTCCCACTCAATCAATGACTTAGATCTCGAGCGATAATTGAGAAATGAAAAATTCATCCATTGTGTTTATTTCCCCCCCGCCAAAGCCAAAGAGTATCAGGGAATCAACCAAGGTTGCATCAATCATAATTCTAGCACTTATTTAATTGACTATGTCGCTCAACTTTTGCACACAATCTCCCATTCAAACATACAAAGCACTCGGTTACCAAAAAAAAGCAGGCGTTATCCAATGCGCTCAAGAAGGGCGGGTGACTAGATGAGCTTGCCTCGCTCAACGCTCAATGCAATATTGAGGAGAGAACATCATCTTGTGAATTGGTATGACCGGAAAATAAAGGAAAGTCTGAGAGAAGTTTGTGCGATTTCTGTAGGTTAATAGTACCACGGTAATCCCAAAAGCTGATATCCTGGGACAGTGTGACAGACAGACACCTTTGTAAATTATGGCGATCGACACAGACGACACCTGACTTAATTAAATGTGTTACTCATACACATCATTCCTTTCCTGGATGCACAACAGCCTGAATATTTAACTTTCATTCCAGGGCTCTGAATATAGATATACATGAATTGAAGGACTTCTCCGTCATCAAATTATAACGTACAAGGACCAAAACAGATAGTTGCGCCAGCCTTACTAAAAACTCACCCCCACCCCCACCCCATTTCCCCATTTCATCTCTTCGCACTCCTCCCCTCATTCTCCGGAGGAGATACGGAGAAGTCCAAGATCACATGTACATGTGCATAATACCATCGCCCAGCAACAGAGCAAATACTCGCAAGGCAAACTTCTCACCCGCGTCGGCGATAATTGAGGGAAATAACAATCATATATTGTAATAAATGAATGGTTGATTTACAATCATACCTTCTAAGATCATCATCATCTCCGAGTTTCCGGACTCGGACTCACGGGGGGCTGTCTCATTTCCCTGCGTCTACCCCTCACCTCTCCTTTTTAGCCGACTTGAGCTAAGCACTTTTCGATATTGTCATTGCTTTGTTCGTGGAACTTGCCGTTTCAAACCCCGATGATTTCCGTCGTGTTACCGCATTGTTCACCGAGGTTTCCCCCTGGTGTGCAGTCAGCAGTCAGCTTGTGCTTACAGGCCCGAGGCTGCATGGGTGTTTCGCGGTTGCCTTGCGGTTGCCTCGCTAATTGACCGACCATACATCCTGCAGGACTTTACAAAAACGCCTCCGATGAACGGGCCATGCGTCGGCCTGAGTTTCCATGAGTCTCTGATCGGGGTACAGTATTGAGGATGAAGGATTAGTTTGACATACTCGAAAGATAAGCATTGACGATAGTGATGTAGTATTACATGATTTATTGATTGCTTTGTGCATCCTATTCTCGTTCACAAAGCGAGAAATTATGTGAAGAATGTTAGCCATTAGAAATAAGGCAATCGTAGAGTGAGCAAGTTTGATGACGGTATAGGAGACAGATTCTAGCTCGACAGCATTTTCGGCTTGAAAACGGTTGTTGTATTTTATGTAAAACACCCTGACTCGGAAGCGAAGCTGGAAACCGGGGAATTCTCAGTATAAGATGATTCTGCAGGTTCAAGAAGCGGTCTGGGAAAAAAAGAAACTTCCAAATTCGTTGTATTTTTTATCGATAAGCAGAAATCTTATCAGTTCATTCAGTACTGCTGAGTTACATTGATGCACGCGGTAGACTCGTGGCGCGAGCCGAAGCGCGAGGCTCTCAGCCCACTCGTGAACACTGTCGCCGTCGCATGACACGAGACTTCACGAGACTATTTTGGTTGATAGGAATGAAAATTAAAATAAATAGCAGGCTGAAAACTTATGTCGAGACTCGAGACTTGGTCTGGCATAGACAAGACCAATGACTCATTCGTTGTACCGAGTCAATGTCTTTTGGTCAGCCTCGTAGCCTTTTCTCACACATCCATAGCAGCAATCACTTGAATCTTGCGCCAAGGTAGCCTTCTCCAGCGTTACCCCGCACATCCCACACCAACCGGCAAAAAGAAGCCACGCAATGGGGACATCCAGCTTCCAGACGGTCATGGGGCTCTTTTCCAGAAGGCGCAGCTCCTAGACTGGATCATACTGCCTTATCGCGATCGCAAGATTGGACTTCAATCTAAGAAAGCCGAACAGGAGGGTCAAAGATTGTCGGCATCGACTCTCAGTATACCGAAGGCACATCGAACGAATGAGAGATGATAAAGCCATTTCTGACTGTTATCAAAAATGCATGAAACACACTGCGCCCAGACTCAGGTCTTGCGATGGCTCCAAAAATGCATGCATGTAAGACTTTCGCTTGATTTGCCTCCATTCTTTAACTCTGTGAGAAGAATGAGAGGTGATCATCATAGGTGCCGATACCCCACGAGAAGATTTTATTGGCGCGCCTTTTATGCGGTGATAAATGACTCGATAAGGCTGAATCTCAAAGTAAGCTCCGCATGGCATCCCACAGAATAATCCTTCAAAACAAAGAAGGTTGGCCGAGCAGTTCTAGAGCATCGAAGCCTCATGAGAAGTGTATCAATTCGTAATATGTGATACTTGACGTATCTAGTCGGGTTTTCGTAGCGGTAAGAAACAAAAACTAAAGAGCACTTTCCACGTGGTCGGTAATCTGAAGTTCAAACTCTACTCGGCAAAGAGTAAGCCTCTTGATTTATATATCGATGTGTATGATTGCTTGATTAAAAGCCTGAGGAGGATGGACGGATGAAACTGACAGCGCCTTTTGGATTTGTACCCGCGATCATTGAAATTATTTTCCAACATCATACGAACATACATGACGCCGATCAGCGGATGTATCGTAGAGACTTGCCCCTACTCATTCTTGCCAACGAATCCTGTAAAACGCAAAGCTGTAGCGGGCGATGGTGAAAGACAATTCGTGTAGTAGAGCGGTGCCTTGAGAATCGCCTAGAATCAGTGATCCTTGAAGATACTTCCAATTGGCCAGACGCGTCGGCATACAGGTCACAAATTCGGAGACATACGCAGGTATGTCCTTGACTCCTTGGAACCATCCTTTTTTATCATATAAACCGAGCCGGTTAGGCTATCAAGCTATGTTCTTGTGTATGTGCGCCGCCAAGATGAGAGACCAATAGATACCGTGTTCTCGAGTCCACGTCGTCATCGACCTGCAAAATAACAAAATGTGTCAAACTATGTGTAAAAAATGAAAAAGGGCGTTGTGTGATGGAAGAACTTGAGTGTTGGCACCTGTTGAGACTCCTTACCAAACATAAGTAATTTTTGGGTGAGTCTGATGTGGCACATTTTTCAAGCTCTCAATTCATGTGTCATGACGGTTTTGGCTGAAGATGGGTGACACAACTCGGCTAAGCGGCATTTAACCGATTCCCGATGATTCAACCTAGATTACTAGAACATACCGAATTTGCCTCGTCGATTAGTGCTTTGGTCCAGAATTCCCGTGATTCTGGGCAGATTGTATCAAGGCGGCGTCGCTCTGGGCATTATCCTCTAGGAATTGGTGGGCAAGCTTGAAGTGCGCCTTTCTTCATTTCAAGCTATACATAGTTGCTTGCTGGGCGAATGAGCAAAGCGATCTCCGTAGAGCATACAATCTCGTGCGCATGAACTCACTAGAAATCACTTTCAGTCAAGTGCTAAATCCAATCAAAACAGCGTAAACTTCATCAATCGTGATTCTCATGACTGCATTAAATTGAAATACAAGAAACCAACCTCGACAGCCAGAGCCGAGAATCGAAAAAGAAAAGAACGTATGACTAGTCGATAAAGTATGCTCATAAGAGACTGCATTAGGTCATGCCAAAATCCGTAAATGCTCCAGCTTTGAGACCATTATGCACACCAATTTCCCACCCTGCCACCGAAGAAAAGACCACATGTTATCTGGCTGTGTAAATGTTTGTACCTCCACCATCGTTCGTAAAAAATGTCCACGAAGACCATTTTCCAAGCACCGAAAACTTTCCAAAGATTCAGAAAGCGTGTTGCACGACTTGCTAGGATGAAATCTGCACATTTCATCAGGTTCGATGCTACTCTGAGGTTACTGTGGCACATACCATCAATTTGATAGAGTTCCTTTAATCATTCTCAAGTCAAGCCCTCCCAGCATTGTAAAGTGTTTAATTTTGATAGTCTTCCTCCACCAAAGGAATCGCTTCAACTGCTCATTCATGAAGGAGATTTATTTGCCGCAGCCATCGTGACTGATGACATGTCTTCTTCGGCATCGGGATAAGATTCTACGCTTGACCACGTGTTTGCCCTTGTGAGGGTATCATTAGTAGTTGCTGAAGCGAAAGTGAAGGACCGGGCCTTCAGGGCCTCCACGTCTGCGTTACTCTCCATGATTGACTCTTCGATAGATGGATGATCTGCATCAGGCGACGGAACAGAAAACTCTGGCTTGGAACTATCGAAGTTAATCCATGGACCGGAATCAGCAATCCGACAAGCTAGCCACAATATCCGTTCTTTGCGTTGCTCGAGCATAGATGGAAGCTCGTGATATTTCTCTTCTTCATCAGTCTTCTCGTTAAGGAACCATCTTTCAGGGAAGCACTTTTCCCATAATAGGCCGCGCAATCCAAAGTCTTCGGGGAAGGGGCGGACGTCATCTTTCTCTGGTAGTGGGAACTTATCATCCTCAATGCGGTTGAGAGTCTTGTAGGATTTGAGTAACGTATTGAGCATAATCGCCAGAGATTGCCATGGGTACGCCGGTGCCAAAATATCCATCGCTTTTGAAAAATGAGACATTCGATACATGAAAACGAGAGAGACGTGAATGAAAGGGAGAACATTTGGATCGCCTATTCTTTGCAATACAATCTCCAATGCAGAATTGCTGAGATTCTGTGCATGTTTGAATGCTATCATAGAGGGAGAAGAGTCGTCCTGAGTCGCATCCATATCAACATCAGCTTCTTCACTTTCCGAAAAGGATGTAATAGCCTTCATGAGAGGATTCTCTTTGGACGCAAATCCAAGCATTGCAACATTGTTGGAGATTGCGATATGACAGCCTTGCTCCATGAACTTTTTGGTAACTCGGCCGATGTGACTGTCAAGTAGTCCAAGGAACTCTTGTACTGCAGGTTCAAACCTCTCCATGGTTCTGTTTGTGAATAGGTGCCCATGAGCTCGAATAAATGCAGTATCCAAAGGCGGCAAGCGATACTGACCTTGCCCTTTCTCAGCATTGAGAACAGGGTCAAAGAGTGTAAGTATCGATTCTCGTGCAGACGTGAAAGGCACTACAACACACAACGATTTTGCATAGTAGTACAATTGTTGCAGAGCATTTGGTCGTGCTAGAATAGCAAGGTGATGATACAACCTACCAGTCGTGGGGGCTTTATCAGAAGCTTTCGAGTACCAATGACGGGCTACACCAGTCCAGACCTCTCTGTCTCTGATATCGTCATCCTCAATTGCCATCCTGTATCGCCCTAAATCTCCCAAGCACTCAATCCAAGTATCTTCGAAAGCCGGTACAGTCTCGTACAACAGAGCCATCATCGAATATGCCAAGTATATGAATGCAAGCATATGATCGAGCGAAGCAGGTAATCGGTGTCTGAGAAGCTCCAAGAAGGAATGAATTCCATGTCGCCACATCCTAGCAGGCATAGCATATTTTGATGCTAACCTACGTAAAGCTGGACTAGCAGATGGATGTTGAGATGCTAAAAAGAAGTCATGATGCTCATGAAGCAAAGTTCGATGCAAAGCAATAAGAGCTTGCCATTGCTCATTGTTTAGCTTCGGTTGTGCGTGAGCATCACCCTGGGCAAGTGTAGCTTGCTTATTATCAACTTCGATGCACTTGGCTTCAACCATTACCAGGCCAGCATATATGCCCTTAACCTCTGCTACGAGTTGCTCTTGAGAGATAGGTCTTGTTTCTGGCTGAAGAATAATGCTATACTCCTCACTTTGAGATCTTGATTCATTTCCCGAGGCTGTCCTATTGGGTAATATTGCAGATGGCGCATTAGCAATAGCATTAGCCTGAGCATTAGCCTGAGCATGATGATGGTGATGGTGTTGTTGTTGTTGTTGTTGTTGGCTTGCATGGGGTGCTGGCCGGGGTGTAGTTTGAGGCGAAGACGTTCTCATGCGTCTTCGATTTGCTGGTTTGAGCGCTTGAGCTCGAGACTTCGAGGCTTGAATAGAAGCAATGTTGGATGGGTCAAAGGATGATCTTGTGAATGGCGAGTCTTGATCAGGGGTCCACAGTTGTCCCTTTGTAGCCTGTCGGCGAATTTCTGTATCTGATGCGGAAAATGGTCCAGAGGTTGGTCGAGCTAGGGATCTTCGTGGAGGGGGGGAATCCGAGGGTTCGCGGAATGGTGATTCAGAACCGGCCGAGATACCATCTCCGACAGCAGCTCTCTTGCGCGGTTGATCTGTTGGGTTTTCTTCATGCTCCATATTGTTATCTTCGTTTGGACCCAAATTTAATGCTTGAAGACCGGAAAGCGATCGAGTGGGCTGGGGAGCATTGAGAGGTCGCTTAGATTGTAATTGTGGAGGGGAGGGGTCTGCTTGACTAACAGCCGCCTCATTATTTGAAGGTTTCCGGGGTGGTTGAGAGTCATCTTTTGTCGGTCTTTGTACTTTGAGTCAGCCTTACTTTCCCGTCAAAGTACCACCCACACATAGCCTTGCATATCTCGCCCCCACACCACACACACATGTAATTGTCCCCTTGATCAACTGACCTTTTCAATGCACTATTGCTCTCATAAGATTTCCGAAATCGCTTAAGTTCATCTTGGTCAGACGGGATTCTATCCTGATGGACCTTTTCTGCATGGTTCCACAACTCGATTTCTGAATGGCATATCTTCCGGTCCGGACAGTATATGCAGGACCAAGATTGAGTTGTCTTTGTATTTCGGCGCTGATGCTGTATCCATAGGTCGCTTACATCTACTTTCGTTTTGTTCATTTCTGACATCTCATCAGTGCCATGACCACGTCTGGATTGCTGTCGTCGTGACATTATATGAGAGATTTTTATGACATTGTATGGGAGGATTTTAACATACCGGGCTGGATTTAAATTTGGAGATGGGGTTCGGGTTTGGGTTCGGGTTAACAAGTACATGCAGCCTAAATTATAAGGTATTGGTGACAAATATGTTTTGGTGGTGTTTATGTTGTATTGTGTTGTATTGTATTGGCTGGGTGGATGGATGGATGGATGTAAGACTGGATTGGTTGAATGGTTGATTGGTTGATCGGATTGTATCGGTCGGTCGTTCAAGTTCATTGATAAATTTGAGATGAATTGAAATTGAAATTAATATATGAATGAATAACTGACTGACTGACTGACTGACTTGAAATCAAAAGCAAATAGCTTTTTGATGGAGAGAAAAATAATAATAAGACAGACAGACAGACAAGAGATCTTCCTTAATACATATAAATAATGAGGCTCCAAATTTTGACATATCCAAGGCTGGGTACCTAGTAAAATGAGGCAACCGTTGAGATTTGCGAACCATTTGCAAACCATGAAATTCGCTTTAACGGCTGCCCCCCGATTCTCTCACCGAGATACGCAGGGATGGATGGAATTTATTATCTCAAGTTCTCTACTACCACAAAAAACAAAGTTGAGGGCCAACTGGGAAAAACAAACTGGGAACATAGTTGGTCTGAGCGAACCGTCCAATAATACACAATATTACTCTATAAAATATGAGTAAATTTTATTAGGACAATGTGTAAAATTTGTCCTAAATTTGTCCAAAATTTACTCCTCAATGCAGAGGTTTGAGGTTTGAGGTTTGAGGTTTAAGGTTCAATTAAGGTTTGTGCGTACCTTCAATGTCTGTGTAGGTACGAAGTACGAAGTATATATATATATATATACCTATATAATATTGACCAAATAATAGCTATGATTTCCAAGGTTATGGCTGTTACAATTTCCATCCGAATCAATTATTCATTCCCCTTTCTAGACACAGTCAATCTGCACTCGCCCAGTAGTCCATGAGCTTGCTCTTGCATATAAATAAATATAAGCGGGTAATTCCAGTTTAAGGCTTGCACTCTTACAAAGTACCGTACCTAGGTAGATGGCCCCCAAATTTCGACGTCTGCAATTTCAACTTGGTCTCATCCAGATCAGCCTTAAGCCTTAGATCTATCCACCCCTTTCTCCCAGTTGGGGTTCGCCAGAAATCTCCAAACCATATGACGTGTGATTCAACCTCCCCTATCTATCCAAGTTGTTGACTTAAGGTCTCGACTACTGCCCCGCCGAGACGACCAACATTCTCTTCTTTCTTTAATCATCAGACTTTCCATACATATTCTGCTCCTCGACAATCATTCACCGGTTTACGAGTACGAGCACAAGTAAGACAAGAATCCAAGCGGTCTAACTGTTGTACACTCCCGCATTTACTCTAAAGTAAGATGCTCAAGTCTTCAGCTTCTCCCTGTCAGCTGATGCTACAAACTATTCGTCTCCCTTTCCAAAAATATCTGTTGATCTCAGGATTAGAGTCACCAAGCTGTTGGAGTCCAAACCAATTCCTCACCGGTGGTGACATTCAGGAGTGGACTCTGTAGACTCAGATGCTTACCTACAGTTGGGTCATCATAATGGAAATGGATTCAGGTGACTTGAGTGTGTCATTTGGCGCCTCAATGGCGGTGCACGTTTCAAGAAGCTTGTGATGATTTCAGAAACACATGAGATCGAGCGTTAACTTTCTGGAGCTATCCTAGCCAAGTAGCGCCTAGGAATTCTAGGCATATCAATGGCGCAGTTCGGAATGGAGTCCTTACCGAATTATTGCCTAATATCAAAACTACCCACCTACCCCGAACTCCAAATTCCTTCAATAGCAACACACTTTCCAGCCGACCAATTTCCCAACAAAGGAAGAGCTCAAGAGAAGTTTAAAATTGTGGTTTTCTGCCTTCAATCCTTCTTTTCATGTGAATTACGCTGGTGTCTCTGTGAGCAAGTTGCAGCACTGATCACTACGGAAACATTGATCAATTTGAAAAGCATAACTCCGCTGGAGTGCACTTTCTAAATTTCACCGCTTCTCAGGATTGAGTTTGAATGCCTCGTTTGTGCTGAAAATCCCTCAAGGTAGGTGCGGCACGGGTATTGAATATGCGGACATTTGCAAATTTCACATATGCCGAGCTGGCCATATCAATCCGAAATTAAGGTCAACATTCAAGGCACATTTTCTTATTCGAATTTTTTGGAAAGGATTCTCCTTGCCAAATCCCAGGTTCTTACATATCATCTTTTAGCATGATTATGTTTCTTTTCCTGGGCGATCTCAAGGTTCATGACCATCAGCTGAATTTTATAAAAACAAATATATTTCAGAGCCTCGTCGCGGCTCCCTTGTCGATTTTGAACACAGTGATGGCCAACCTAGATGAGCCAGGTGGTGATTCATGATAGAGGGAAAGGCAGATATTTCCTGTCATTACTTCTACCAGCCTCTCGACTTCATAACCTGTTGACGCACATATTGAGGCTGGGTACCGAAAGACGCGACGCTTCTCCAATATGAAAATCTATGCACAGCGTGCACATGAGCAATTCTGCACTTACCCATCACTCACCTTCTTTACCAAATTTTCATTAGCTTCCAATTCATGCATCTATGCCGTGTGCTCTCCCATTACTTCATGCTTCCATCCGTTGTACCTAATGAATAGGCGAATAAGACCAGCAGTCACGGGAGCATGCTTCATGCCGTCATTTTGTTTGATCAATCTCCCCTATTTCGCTCGCTTTCGGTAAGAACCACCAAAAAAGTAGAAGCCTAGCGATCGCCTTAAAGTTGACAGGAGATTTTCATCCTGAGATACCGTGACAGTGGTATGGAAAATATCTCCTGTTCTCTCGGACTTGAGCGTGCCGAGCTCGGTCGGTGAAACCCGAAGGAGACGGAGGATGACATCCTATTGCTACTGTAGCGAAATTGCATGACAATTGCTTTCTTTCGTTCTCTTCCGCCACTGTCCGCTCGTGGGATTACTCTTCCGTCTATGCCCGCTAAAAGCTCTTCGTAGAGAAAATAATTACTGTGTTTTCAACGAAAGATTCCGATTGGCACGTTGGAAATCTTGTGCAGCCACAACCGAAGGCTCATTGGCTCGGAGCTGAGTGGGATACAGCTGCATATGTGGCTCGTGGAAAATGCAATGCCCCCTGACGACTTTTGGGGGCTGTGGGCTACGAATTAGTAACCAGGTTTTTAGAATATGAAAATTTCAAATTTCTATCTTCTATAGATACCTTAGTAATTGCTATTGAGTCCTGAGTCCTACTATGCACCATCCAAGATATTT
>NGKI01000007.1:1433773-1447698 GCA_002162615.1 Myriosclerotinia duriaeana
GGGGAATTCCACATATACGCAGGTAATGTTCCGCCAGGTTGGGATGCTGTGGCGTTAGTGCCACCCAGCAGTACGCCCCTGAGCTGGACCTCACAGCTGGGTTTTCAGCGCCGATTGATTATATATGCGGATAACACGATCAATATTCGCCTTCCAAGTTGCAATTTTGCGACTCGTTTATTTACGAATGTGTTTATGGCTACCGTGACTTCGAGCCTTGTAATCCTCATCCTCGCTCTGGTTACCTGCTCCTGTTTGCCATGATGACGACAGATATATACACCCTATGAGTTAATAGAGAAAATTTGGTCTCAATCTCGATTACTCGAACACCATCTACGAAATGCTCAGGCGCCAATGAGTATTACGAGCGCCCCTGCCTTGCCAGTATTCATCCTGCAGACTAATAAATTTCTCAGGACTGAAGGTCAACTGGTACCGGTGGTTCGATCGCCGCAGTTGCCCCATGTTCTCTGGGCATGTCATCGACGATACTCTTCGGATGACTGCTGCCCAGTAGAATTTCTGTGACTAATTTCCCCATCCAATTTAGGCTTGCGTAGGGTGCGACTGGAGATTGTATCCTCCGCAACGCGCAACGCGATCAGTCTCATCCAATCCAGCAGACTCGGTGAAGGATCAATAGCGCATCATCTCTCCATTAGGGCTTGCTAGGATCGATTTAGTGCGTTTGCCTTTGCGGTACAGTCACGTCGAGATGCTGACCGTGTGTTATGAGGCGCTCATGATAGCAGACAGGGAATGGTAATGAAGTAGGTAGCAGCGTGCCTATTAACGGCGTCGAAACGGTGTGGAACTTGAAGGAAATCACGTTTTGGACGCCGATCGTGATACTAACTCGGTGTTATTTTCTCGGCCAATACATGAGTCTCATCCCAAATGATAAGTAAGTGGAAGCCTGTCGCCGACGTGGGTATGAATCTTATGGCGCGTGACTCATCCAAGCAAGGTGATGAGTACACATCTCCCGGGGCCCACCGCGCGAAAATCTCATCCTAATGTTTCAATACTAATCTTCGAAGACGGGGCTTTACCAGTCGCTGGTGGAACGAACAGAAACTGTGAGACGAAGCTGAGGGCTGGCAGCCGGAAGATATGAATACATTGGTCCGTATAAGCGGCCGTGAAATCTCAAAATGCATTCCTCGCAAGTCGGTGAGTTTCCAATAAACTGGGCTAGAGATTCCTTGGTCGAGCATAGCTCTTAACCCTTGACACATTGGACCTATGTGGCATATTGAGTTCACTTGGAAACCCAACCGTGCTCAAAATTTGATCGTTCCTCGAGTTTCGAAACCCGGATCTATTAGCTACACTGTTTGTGACAGCCCAAGCCGTGATGAAGAAAAGCCTGATACAGCAAAGAGCCACCCCTTAACTGCAGAAAATTGATTGGAGAGTGTGCTCTAACTATACAAAATGCATATAATTTCAAATTCGATGAAAAGTAATGGAGCCAGCCGCATCACAACATCGGGTTCTTGCGCATTGAATGACAATTATTATCTTGTTCACGCAAATGATCTTTTCGCCTTCTTTATATTTGCTGCCCAACAAATATTATGGACGACCATTTGTTTCACGCGGCGATAATCAAATTTTGCCTCGCATTTCGTGTCAACAATTTTACCGGTACTCCATGCTTGTGACCGGGCCCAATGTGATAAATGACAGGAAAAGTAAGAAATGCCTTATGCATCATAGAGCAGGAAAGCACAGCAAAACCCAATCCATATTGTTGAGGATGGGAATGTAAAGGATTGAGCATCCCGTTGAAGAAATCTGCGTTGAAGACTTTTCCTAGATAGAGGATCCTCTTAATATACTTACCCGCAATATATTCCACAAACCTACACAGTTCTTGCGAGAACCCGTAGAGATTATCAGTGTCCCGGCGTGGGGGTTAACCACAACATCATTCTGATACTACCGCACCAGTTTTGGCGTCAGTCTAATGGTCAAAGTTGATGCATCTTGAGACTGAGGGCTCTATGATCGAGACGCTTGCATGAAGGAACTCCATTTGCACGTTCCAGATATTCATTTAACACGACTGATTGACCGGCATGTGCACACGAATGCATATTGAACACCAGTTGTACCACGAACTACCAGTGAACTCCCCCCAAGAAATGGGTCCTCTCAGACAGCCAAAACCACGAGTAATACCATATATTTGCCTTGAACGCTATGATCATCAAAACGAGACTTGAAATGCCCATATGGCGCCGTGTATCAGTCTTCAAAGTTCGCCAACTGTCGTACTATGTTTCCAACCCGATGTCGTACTGTAAAAGTATCATGTAGTGCACCTACGTATACAGAACATTGGCGTAGTATCTATTGATTGTGCATCTCAGCAGTGGAGAAAAGAGATCGTATCACAGTTCGTGGTGAGAACTAATGGCGTTGTTACTCAAACATTGGTCTTGTGTGTGAAGTACGATGAGGTACAGGATATTGGTGATGATGCTAGAGTTGTTTTCTCGCATTGAAAAGCGGAAATTGCTCCGTGCGTGTATTTCATTGGCAGCCGCGGTGATAAAATGTGGGGTATCATGTGATAAGATTAATAATATTTTGGAATCATGATAGATTTGCTCTACACCGAATCGTTGGCATCTATGTACAGCTGCGCTTGTAGCAATTTGTGTAAGTTACTGTGTTCTTGTATTGATCCAATGTACTTCCTTAGGTCTACTATGTTACTTGGTTTATGGCGGGACGTTGGGGAGCTCATACCCATTTCAAAGGACTACGATACAAGAGAGCAGAAGAAGTTCTTCGTCGTCGGTACATAAGCATCGCCTCTATATATTATCAAAGTTGATGATTGATAGGATTTATTTGCACTCTATAATTCCTCTTCGGGGTCTCAAACAATCCAGTTGAAGGAGGTGCAAGGCTGTATTCATTTGGAAAACAACCTGCTTTCTAACCTTGCTCTGGATAATCCCAAAGTCTACTTGCCGATGGCACTTGTTTTTCACGTTGACACGGTTGTCTTACATCCTCTTAAATAAGAGCAACATTAGTTTTATGTCTCTATACCGGTGCTTAATTTGTTTTGTTGGATCATGACGTCAAACTTCAGTGTATGTTGTATCTTTCGGGCAGATAGGATAGGATCGAATTTGACATGAAGTCCGATATACCGAGATTGCATCCCGTTGGCTATGGCAAACCTTGGTGGCAGCCTTAGTTCAATTAGTGCTTGAGTGGCGGTCTTTTTTTTAAAAAATATTTATCCAAATCATGTTTTAGGCATTAGGGATCCCTATCTTGAGTAGCAAAGTGTTACTCTGAGAGCCTACAACGACGCAATGTTACGGAAAACCACATATTTGATGCGTATATATGGAACTTCGATGTTAGGCATACGACGACGATTAGTCTGCAGTGGTATCGGTCTGGGATTCGACTTAGAGATACCATATTTAATGTGGACTGGGACTGGGAGCGGGAGACTGGCAACTTCATCCGGGTATAAGGTTCGAGGAAGATACAGGTCAGTTTACGCAACTAGTATATACTATACTCCACCGCACTCAAGTCTACTTGCGGCTTCAAGTCAGCGTATTGGGTATCTTCTTGCAACTCTAAGATCCCGTACTGGCCGGTCTTGCAGGGCTGCAATGGGTACTCTTTTTCTCTCTCCAAACGTTCCTTGGGCGCATCGATAGGAGAGCTTTCACACAGATTTGCTTGGGGTTTGTTAATTGATTCAGAATCTCCTCTGCTAGCTTTATTGCCTTCTTTTATGAGAATCTAGTTATTGGCAGATTGCCTCGCCCGACCTCCAAAAAGGTCCACTTTGGGCTGAAATCATGAAAACGGGTCCCAAGATTGGAAGACACGTGAAATCTGCCAGCTCAGTTCTGGCGCATTACAACTTTGCAGATTTCTTGCTCTAGTCGGCATCGTTTCTCGCTGGCCTTGAGTTTTAGACATCGCCTAGTCTCTCACCGCCATTTTCTATGCCAGTGGCTTCTCTTTTGGTGGGTTTCAGTGTACAACCTTAAATCATGCATTTACTATCGCAAACAGAGTACAGTGGTAGTACACACAGGAATCCATATTGGATGCAATGGCGATGTCAGGCTAAGTTGTCCTAGACTTCTGGTATATGGGCAACCTGTCATAACATTCGCCTCATCGATGAACTGAATCATTGAGTGGTAAATCATTCCCTTCACTAATTAACAAAGCGCTAGGTAGAAATCACAAGCTCACCATAAGCATCTGGAGTTGAGACATTCTGAAAATCTAATTTCATTGGGATACTGCTTTAGTCAGTAGCTGAACATAATATTGATTGGATAAAGATGTTGATCGCGGGGCGTTTAGAAGCCTCATCCCGATTATCACCCCCATCGCAAGCACCTGATTTGCACATGATTATTCTAATCAGGATTAACGATGGAAAACTAACTTTAGAACGCCGCCATGCATATCTGAGGTTTCATGAGAAAATACTGGCATCGATCATTTCTCCTAACAGTCATACACAGAGCGGGTCGAGTAAATCAATACTCTCCCCCCCCCTGAATAAAGGTTAAATTTTTTGCCCTACTCCAAGCCCAGAATTTAACCTTTATTTAGGGGGGGGGAGAGTATGATACCTCGTGTTCAGATGCGATAAAAGTTGCAGATTTCAATAAGGCAACCAATTCTAGATTTACTATTCAAGAAACTCAGTATTCCTTTTGGCAATTGTGCCTGATAACGCTTCGGTTAAAATCGAAATGAGAGCTACATTGCGTTATCTTAAACCTTGTTCACTATACAGCATTTCCTGATCCAGTACCTATGCCAAATGAGCTGCTTGATTTTTGTAAAAATTCTCGACAACCCATATTGATTTTAAATTGAAAATCATCCGCGAATCAGTGTGAGCACCCGATGGATATTTGAATCACGAATATGCCTAGAGCACCACTCAATCATGACTCTATGGCTAATCTCACGTTTTGATTCGCCTCGGTAAAAAGTTAAAAACAGATGTGGTCTGAAAAGTCTGGTAAACTGAGGTGCAAGTGACATTTGGATGCATTGCCTCGATGCAACCCACTTAATTTCTCGGCATAAAACAATATCTGCAACGTCCCGCATACATGTTGCAGGAGCCAGTGACATTATCCAAAATAACAACCGGCATAAGCGGACAAATGACACGGACTGCCTTGTTGTTTTCACTGGCACAGATTCCAAGCTCAGATGAATACACGATGATGCAAGCATTAATCGGGTACGCACATGCAACTCGGTATCATGTGCAGTCTGTACACTCCCGATTGAAAGGGCCTTCGGTGACTGTATTCAGGAAATTTTGCATCAGGAAATGGCGAGGACAAAAGGCAGGTAGATGCCTTGCACCAGAAAACCCTGCTTCTTCCAACAGAATTTACAACTCGAAGCCCCATCACGATGACTGGACTATTTGGGGATGACCTGGCTGTGTCTCTAGACTGAGTCTTTTGCCTGGTTTTTTGAGAAATCACTAAGTTTCTCAATCTATCAGGCTCACAAAAGCAGGTGATAGCAGTATAGGCAATCAGGCCATAATTGGTACGCCTATTGATGTATAGATTAAGTAAGGCTTCAGGGGGATAGTTTCGTGTGCTGAAGAGGCTCTCCAATGAACTGAACGGATGAAGATAGAAGATGGATAGGTAAGATCTGATCCGCTTTTTTACTTATTGTTCGTGTAGCAGACGGCATGAACTTATCCATGGCTTTTTCTGTTTTGTTCTTGAACTCTCTGACATTTCCTTGAGTTCCTGCAGGCTACAGACTGTATTCGCTATCCAGCAATCGAAAGACCAGTACTTTTATAGCTTGTATTAGATGAAAATAAGTAAAAATGACTTAAGAAATGAGATCGCCATATATTAGTGTATATTGATACAATACACACAAAGTCTTGATATTGGGATTGGTTACCGTATACCCCATTTTCATATTTGAGGTACTGGTGTATTTTCTCTTCAAGATCTAGTGATATGATATCATGCTGAAGGTTTCCAGTTGAGCAGATCCCAGCATAGATATGCCCATCATATGGTTCTGATCGAGTTTTGCTCAGTTACCAGTGAGTAAGTTCTCCAAGTAAGCTTTCATAGTGGTGTAAAGTATGTACTCGCTCAAATTGACACTTGCGGCCATAAGAAAACTGTCACGACCACCTGGGCAGACCAAGATGCCTAGATAAATGTTGCAATCAACCAAGTCTTGCGGGGACTAGTTCAACCAAAGAGTGAGTACCATGGGATGAGAACATGTCAACGCCTTGAGGCGTGGTGAGAGATTGGAGCAGGTATGCAGACTATCAACTCATGAGATAAGAGATCAATGATGTTTGAGTTCTAGTGTCGAAATGGATCTCTTGAGACTGTAGATGTGAGTGGATAACTCATCAACACTCGAATGAAAACTTGAAAATGGCTTCACGTCCACAATCCCCTATTGAACATCTAGATTTAAGATATTCTAGAGTTCTTGTCCAACATATCAAACCCACTATATGAGCATCCGCTATTTAATATCTCAGCATAAGGATAAGTTAAAAGCAAAAGGAGCAGCAAGTTCATTACAAGATTTTCGAAAACGTTCATTTGAAATTCTCGGAATCTTTGTAGATCTGTAACAAAAGGAAACTTGTTCAAAAGAAAAATGGGATGATTGAGTTCAAATCCCCAGCTCTAGAATTGACTTTCTCGAATACTCATCCGATATATCAAGTTTATTATTTGTTGGAATGAGACGAGAAACTAATTTCTGTCTCGGTCAATACTGTATATTAGACGGGATGAGATGTGATTAATAAGTGCTTTCCTGTTCAATATTGAGACTGTAGCTCTCATATGGTGCCAAATTACTAGAGCCAACTTGACCCACAGTTGAATTTATCTCACGTACATATAGTGAAAACCTTCTTCCTGAAAAGCCACACATCTATATATTGCTTAAGCTCATCAGGCTTGCGTCTGGAAGTTCCGTTCCAAAGGCTCAACACTTGGCTCTGTGCAATTGTGTCTATTTCCACTCATCTCGATCGTATTAGTATGCTTTGGAATGGAAAGACTCCTTCGGTTCAATTTCATACTTACCTGAAAGTGTGAATCAGAGCATTTAGCGGTATATAACCCTAATGAGAGTGTGAGAGAAACAAGTGTCAATGTCCCAAGCTTTGAGAGCATGCTACCCGTTATATGAGTACATTGCACTAGACGAGCTTACGATTTCATCCACCTGCGTAGATGATACATATCCTCCAAAGGCATTTCTAGTCTGTAGATTACTGTCAGCACATTCGTCTTGTTCTAGAACCGTGGTTCTAACTTTTCCGGATTTTCCATGTATCCCCCCCATGACACATTTCTACATTCAATCGTAGGTCGTGAAAGCCACAAGACGCTAAGATCATGCAATCCACCAGACAATATTTGTGTGTCGCTTGGGTAATTCTTTGTGGGGGTTGCTCATTTCTGGATACTCGATCTTCGCAGTTCTGCATGTATGGCTACGGAGCGATAAAGGGTCTCGGCAGGCACGTATATGCATATCCGTGCTATAGAATTGTCGTTCAGTTCATCGCTTTGTGTGTTCCGATTGTGTGAAGTCAAATACCAAGAGGAATGTTGGTTTGTTCTCGAGAGGGGTGGGTAAGGAATTCAAGGCGGGAGTCTTGTTGGCGATGATTGTGCTTGGCCTGGCATTGTGTTTTATCGTTCGAAACCTAGAGACATATTGCATTCAGCACTAGACGTCTATCATATCGCATCAGTTCAAACGATGAGTCTCTAGATATTCTGGAGTATGAAACCGCGCTTTTATATGAGCAGAGTTGACGAATGCTAGGACGATAACTCTTTACTGTCTGTTTAGCTGCGGATGATTGCTGTGGTTGAGTGATGATGATGAGTTCCTATGACTTCGAGTACTGAAAGATCCCCTGAGCTCGCCAGAAAGTGTGCCAGAGTTTGATAAAACGAAAACAAACTGCTGTAAAAGTCGTAGTATAATAACGAGAATCGCAATTTCACTCAGTGAGGGAAAAGCGACGTTGAATCAAGCATTGGGCGTGTGGCATATGGTATGTGGCAGACTTTCTCCCCTATAATAAGGCTGAAGCTGACAACCGGAGCAAACATGACAGATCCGTGGCTCTGTGGAATCCTTCTCGGAAGAAATTTTCGGTGGCTGTTTCTGTGTAGCATAATACTGCAAGACTGTTGGTGCGATGGACGAAGATGGTGGGTAAGGCCCATGGCTCTGGGTCATGTTAGCATGAACTGTGGTCTTCGTAGTTCGTTACTAGGTTGCACGGATCGGTGGTGTTACGGCTATTTGGGAGTCTTTAGCCAGACTTTCATGGGCCCGGGTGGGATACTTCGCTCGAGTTTACACCGCTTGTTTGTTCTTGGTACTTGAAGGATATCAGACATCAGGGTGTCAGATATCACTTTGACCAAAAATATTACCAACCCTCCTAATATTCATCATTGCAAGATAGGCTAACATACCAGAATATAAAATATCCACAAAGACACTCTTTTCCCCAGGAATGACTGAAAGACGGCTACCGCGCTTGCTAAGTAAACAAGTAGTTGCACAAGCCTTATGCGGTGGGGGGAGAGGAACTGCAGAATATAACAAGGACTACGCCAGAATACCATGTATATACATCCACATCTACACCCAAGTTCCATTACTGCATGCATGATGAATTTTGTCCGTCCGTCGACTTATACCTCCATCTCCTTACTCCTTGTTGTCGATATTTATAACCATCCACCTGATTATGCATGTACTTCGTAATACCACCAACCACTTTCAAAGTTACGCAGAGCCTCGAGGAATCAAAATGCTTCATTCCGGGAACCTGCTTCCTTTATCGTAATGTCTTATATGTATCCACATGAATACCCTTCCTTATTGATTGGAGTGCTATATCTATCATCTCCTGCTTTTTTAGATTAGCTTTGACATCGTGAGATACCATCAAAGTTATCGATGCTCTTTTCTATGTCAAGGTGCTCGGAACTTGGGTATATCAAAGATGAATTCATTCGCCATCTCAGACAATTTATAGCTGAAGAACGACACTCCACTGACTCTCAGAACATACTCCTAGCATCACTTGTCAGATTAGCTGGTCAGGATAAAAGCTCAGCTGCAAGGCCATTACAGACCTCTACACACTTGACGGAGGATGAAATTACAGGAAACTTATTTAACTTCACTATCGCAGGCTTTGACACCACGGCCAACACACTGGCATATGCTACCATGTGCCTAGCCATCAATCCGGAATGGCAACATTGGATCATCTCCAATCTTTCCCAAGTCGCCAATGCGCACCCATCGGCGGATTATTCGATATAACTTCCAGTTCTCACTCGCTGCCAAGCATTGATGATACGCATTTACTGTTCTACATTTCGGCAGGCTATTCTGATGCAACAATTTCCTCTAGTTCGAGACCCTACGTCTCTATACACCTGTTGTTCACGTAAGTTAGCGAGGACGACCCCACGAGCACAGAATATTAAAGGAGTTTTCTTCGCGCCAGGAATCAGTATACAACTTAGTGGTTCTGCAATCCATACCAGGCCCCCGATATAGAGTTCCGACTTCCTTGAGTCCAAACCATCCCGCTATATTGATCCCCCCCCCAAACTCCTAGGTGCGAGACCCTCCGTGAACCTCACCGTGGCACATTTGTTCCTTGATCCGTTAGTCCGCTGGTCCGCGCTTCTGTGCTGGTATGAAAACTCAGGTAGAGTTTGTGAGGTAAGCATGATCGTTGTTCTGAATACCCAATTCCACCTAGCCATCTAACTCACATGCAATCTAGCAAGCAAACCCATTCATCATAGATATCACCATCTCAGCCATTTAAACGCCCCAATCCACAACTCCTAGCCATCGCAAGAATTCACCTCATCAATACGTCCCTGCAATATCAGATAATACTCTATTAAGCTTTCCTTAAATTTTGTTGCATATCTGCAAGAGTCATATTCCTTTTCTTGGGTAATCTTACTCAAACTCCTTCCATCTTGGAAAATTTTAAAATTAGCATTTACACATCAAATTAGCGGCTGTATAGCTCTTGCAGATATATATTAAAACTATAGAAAGCCTAATTAATTAACAATTTTAGCTATTTTAAAGTAACTCACCAATTCACTCCACAAATCCAGTCAAACATTTCCAAATAGCAATCAATCACCTCTTCATTAAATTTCGTTATACACAAGAGGTGTATAGCTAAGCTTTTCGGCAAACGCGCTTAGACCGCTGCAAAATCAAGCGGATATCAATGTAGCATCTACATATTTGTCGAATTAGTGGCTTTATACAGATGCCTATGCAGCAATATTAATACAAAGACTATTGCATAACCATCCGATATTTTAAAAATCAATTCATACCTAGGTAGGAAGAGAATGAATAGATTGAATGGAAATGTAGACTTGGAGCATCGGACGATACTCCAAGTACATTATGTGCGTCTTGGAGAAATGCATGTATGATGATTATAATTTTCCTGTGCTGTATTGTATTATAAGAGATGCGCCGAAGTTTTTACTTGAAATCACTACTGTTCTCATTTACTTATAACATGGTGATGACAGATCATATTTTGAGAATACATTCGATAGAGTTGATATTTCGGTGTGGCTTCTTTTACTTACTGCAAATGTATAGCTTGGCCGCTTAGCTAAGTATATAGCTACATGCAGATCAACCATGCAAATATAAAAGGCCCCGGCCCAGACAAGTGGGAAGTCTAATCACTGAATGGAGTTGATTGACTTGTGTGTGGGAGTGCTCCGTAAAGAACACTTCTTGAGCCCTAGGGGCCAATGGAGCTCAGCTCGCAACGGCCTATTGGCTCCATTTACCTCCCCCACGTTGACTAGAGGATGGCCTGCCTCTATAATACCATATGCCAACCACCTTCTTACACCTGAGTAACCTCATCCCTCCTAATCCCAAAGAAATAATTCCCCACCCTCTCACTCCCAGGAACCACCTTCCACCCCAACCCCGGCACATAAACCACCCCCCTGACAATCGGACTATTCCAACCCCTCTCCCTCAAAAAATGTCCCCTCAACTCCTCCTCATTAATATACTGATCCCAATCATGCGTCCCCCTCGGCACCATCCCTATAATATCCTCCGCCACCACCTTCGTCGTCAACCAACTCGTCCATGTCCTTGCCATCGTACTCATGATTATCCACCCCCCGGGTTTCACAAACGGCGTGCATTTATCTAGGAATGAAGATGGATATGTGATATGTTCAATAACTTCAAACAACGACAATATATCATATTGTTCCTCTTGGGTTTTCGGTATAGGTAATCCTTCAATCGAAGTATTCAAATACTTTAATTTTCCCGCCAACCCCGGATCTTTCCTCGCATGTCCCTTGGCAACATCCAATACTACAGGCGAAGGATCAATAGCCGTGACACTCCCCGTACTCCCCAACCTCGCCGCACTCTCCGCGAAGATGCCGCCTCCACACCCTACATCCAAATACTTCAGCCCCGATGCTGCAGGTGGTATGGGTTGTGAGGCATGACATGTACGGATAAAATCATGACGCAGCGGGTTCATCAAATGTAATAATCTAGAAGAACCATGCGGATCCCACCATGTTGATGCTAGTGCATTGAAATGAGAGACTTCATTCGGATTGACTGATGAATTGGAGGATGTAGATTGGGATCGGAATTGGTTCTGAATATATCGAGGAGCGGTTCGGAGAAGTAGGTTGAGATTTCGGAGGGATGTCGGACGTAGTGGCGTGGAGATTGGGAGGGACATCTTTATTGATGTTTATGTATCATACGATGCTGCTCTGTTCTGCTTGTCAAGTCCAATATTTCTTTACCAATTGGATGACTTATTATACGGATGCTTAGGTATAAAGTAATCAAATCCAAGAATCCGACTCGTCATTATTATTTGCTGACATAAAAATCAATTGAATTTTATCAGCCTCGATCAGCCTCGGTCAGCCTCGGTCAGCCCTTATGCATTTCTGTACACCGCATACCCCTGCACCTTACCAAAATCCCCTAATTTTCCTATGCCCAGCCGAACATCATCTTTTGCAGTAAACTTTCGGGTCAATAAAATGAACTCAGGGCCCTTTGATGTTCAGCCATCTTTTACTTCTAGATTCGTGTCCTTCCAAGTTTCAATTGAACATATTATGAAGTTATAATATTCCAGGTTGTATCCAATCTAACGCGCTTCTTACATATTGATTCTTTTTTGGTTGCTCTTACTTGCTTTCTCTGATAGGAAAATTCAATTGTTGCATCATTGCTAAATATCTCGCGATATCTCTCCACTATCTATCGTTCGGAAGCGGGGCACTTTTACATATTCATCCCATCTTCTGCCCTTCAAACATCTCTTTTGCACACCAACATCCTTTCTACGAGATAGTCAATATGCCTTCCTCCGATGTATCCTACGAATTCGACACAATCGAAGACTCAATCGCCGCCTTCAGTAAGCTCCACTCCCACCCGCCCAACTCCGGTCCATTACCCGCTCTCCGCTAACCCTCCCATTAGAAAATGGCGATTTCATCGTCGTCGTCGATTCCACCTCCCGCGAAAACGAAGGCGACCTAATAATATCCGCCAGCGACATGACCCCCGAAAAAATGGCCTTCATGGTACGCCACACGTCGGGATTAATCTGCACCCCGATCCCGCCCTCCCTCACGACGCAATTCCAACTCCCGCAAATGGTGGAGTCGAATGAAGACCCCAACGGGACCGCCTATACCATTAGCATCGACGCGAATCACCCCTCCACCACCACCGGCATAAGCGCACACGATCGCTCGCTAACCTGTCGCACGCTCGCGGACCCCAAGGCCGGCCCGGAGAATCTGAGGAGACCGGGTCATATATTCCCCCTGCGGGCGCGGGAGGGAGGGATACGGGAGCGACCGGGACATACAGAGGCGGCGGTGGAGTTTTGTAGGTTAGCTGGCAAACCACCGGTGGGAGTGATTAGTGAGATCGTAGAGGATGGAGAGGAAGTGGTCGGGGAGGCGATTCGAAGGGAGCCGGGGATGTTGAGGAGAGATGGGTGTTTGATTTTTGGAAAGAAATGGGGGCTGAGGGTTTGTACGATTGAGGCGTTGGTGGAATATGTGGAGGGGAAGGAGGGGAAATGGGTGAAGAATGGGGAGCAGCGGAACGGGAATGGGGCTGCGCTTTGAGTTTAAAAGCCTATGTTTATGTCGAGAAAGAGAGATATCACTGAGCGATTAGCTGCAAGGCGAGCAGCACATATGTATAGGGGCGGCGTTGTAGGAAGGGGCGGGGCGAGGGGGGAGGGGGGAACAGTAGACAAACAGAAGAGACGAAACGGACACGAGAGATTTACTAGATCGATAACAAGGAGTTCAACGGGTCTTTACTTGTAGTTCTATATGGGCTTGGGTATATTAGATTCAATAGCCGCGAGGGGCAACATGTTAAAATTCTCAGCACTGCATTTCAAACATCATTCTCAAACGTCTTTTGGGATCTTCTCTTATGATTTTGCAAGAGTATAGGTTATCGCGTCCTTTATCATTTTCTATTACCTTGTTTAAAAGTTAATAATAAATTAATTATATATATCGTTATTTAATAAAATTAAAGATGTATATTAGTTAATAATAATTAGTTTCTATATTTTCGTTTTTATATTTTATTTGTTTTTTATATTTTCATTTCTATATTTGAATTTTTATATTTGAATTTTTATATTTGCATTTTTATATTTGCATTTTTATATTTGCATTTTTATATTTGAACTTTTATATTTGAACTTTTATATTTGAACTTTTATATTTGAACTTTTATATTTG
>NGKI01000007.1:1453934-1469463 GCA_002162615.1 Myriosclerotinia duriaeana
AAGGTTCGAATCCTTCTTTTGGTCTTCCATTATTCGGCAAATAGTGGGTGTCGATGCTTTTCAATTTACAACTTAACAAGGCTTGTTAAGTTTTGCAGGCTTCTTCGTGGTTTTGCTGGTACGGCAAAAGTCGCTAAAGCTTAAAACAGGGTGGGTGGTGGGTAGTCAGAACGTTATGTAGTAGGGGGATTGGGAAGACAAGGGATAAAATCATAATAAGAGAGAGAGGAGAGAGAGAAGAGAGAAGATAGAAGAGAGGACTTGTTGACCATTGGGAATTTGGGCCAAAAAAATAAAAATAAAAATAAAAAAGCAAAAGCAAAAGCATTTTCAATGGATATGGGTATAACGATATCCGAGTAGTACTGTACCATAACTCGATATTGCATGGGCATACCTACTACTCCGTATAAGCAAATGCAAATAATGGTCATTAGAAACTAACTCGACAGAAAGAAGATGGCTTGGTGTCTGCCGATCAACCTCCACTTCTCAATCCACTCCTCATCCGCTTTCCTTTCAACGTATGTAAGATATTTACATACATTTGGTTGGCTCGAATGAAGATTTACGAGTATTGCATTCTCCCTGGTCCAACCCGACTCAATCCTATAGATCCTGTCACCGCGATCTCTCAAATATGAATGGCTTCTCTTCTCTTCTAGACGCAGGCACCAGCAAAAATTGAATGTACAACACATCCTCACCATACGTTAGCTATCAGGGACTAATATCTGGGGCTCATCAACATTATTGCATCATGCTCTATACCATTATCACTATACAAGTAGTCGTCCGACTAAAGGCGTTGTTTTGTCATTTGCCACGGTTTCATGCCATCTTCAGATTCTTCACATCATACTTTCAGATTATACTTTTTTCCCAAACCGTTTATGGTGGACCTAATGGTAAGCTTGACAGGATAATGCCAACACTGGTTCCGAACTATCGTTGCTCTTATGCCATTTTTTTCAATTGTGGTAAATTAGCTTTGTTTACAATATCAATATCCACCCACTATGAATGATGATCTAGTTCCCCTGAGGTCCTGAGGGCGATGATCCTTGTTCTACTGTACATTATATATATTCCGATCCAGCTTGGTCAACCAATCAACCCCAATGCAAGGTCACTGTTTACAAGGCGGTTAGTATAATTATCTAGGAATAACCTACTTAGGGTACCTCTGGAAAGTAATGCAATCAGGCACAGGCACAGGCACATTGTGGCTTAGCTTTTTAGGAAGTCTTAGCAACGCTAGCTTCACCCATTCATTCATTACCCTGTTTGGACTCCGTAAACCTTATGACGGTGTAGGGTACGTATCTACTATCTACTATCGAGTATCAAGAGGTGGCCAGGGTGGAACTTCTCGAATCTCAGGAGATGGCCGATGTTTCCAATAGGCTCAATACGGGGTAAAGGGTATTATAATAGTGCGGCAGCGTATCTTACCACTTGTAACTCACGCTCTTTGACTTAAGTCTATCAGAGCGTAGCGCTTGTGAGGTCACAAATCCAACTCGCAAGCACATCTGATAAACGCGGTGGTGGTCAGACGGTTTAGAGATATTCTAGAAAACTAGGTATGAAATGTTTATTGCCTCCACAGGTAGGTGGTAGCATGTAGCGTGGGGCACCGTTAATTGAGGGAGCATGAATGAAAATGGGCCCCCCTGTGGTCCTTGGTCACTCATGGCTTAATGGTATTGTTTTCCAATTTTATTCATACGCTTCTTTTTGCATATCTATTTAGTGCCACCATCCTATTTGACCAAGAACGGGATCGGTAGGCTATGATCACTTGTTAACGAATAAAACTGTACAGCTACTTGGATCGTAGAACTTGCAAAATGTGGCGGGATCAATAGCTTTTGAGACAATGAGAAGCGATCACGATACTCGGCCCAGTGCGAGACACGTGGGGCGGCTCGGGCCAGTAAGGAAATGGGGAGGAGGTTCTGGGGTGTCGTTGAGATTTGGGAAACCAAGAGGCGGTATAGAAATTTGAAGAAAAACCAGGGGAGGGATTTTGGGTGGCTGTTGCCCCTGAGCGGGAGAGCATCCGGGAAATCTTGAACACAACGCTCACAACTCCATCTCGTGATTGTTCTTTACTTGGACACACCGTAAAGCTGATTCGAAGATGCTGCAGTATTCCTTGCACGGTAGTCTTCGTCAATGACTGCTTTTGCAGTACTGAGTGGCTAGAAAATATCTGCAAACCCTAGGAAAGCTCACATAGGCGGGCATGTTTCGTATGTACAGGACGTTTCCCGTTTGGCTTCCAGGGTTGAAATTGCTTCTGTTTTGTAAGGATCTCAATATGCAATGCTGATTCCTTCTTTAACCCGACAATATAGCGGCAGATAAAGGGTAAAAATCCTTGAGGAGTTGACGTATACATCGTCGGTTAAGATAACGTGAAAGAGAACGGTTATTCGAGGGGCAACGAAGGATGTGAAGCTACCTTCCCACCTATGTGATGCAATGAGAGATGTTGTGATGTTAGAATGTGGAATGGGAAAACTGGTGGCGTCATATGAAATTACTATGAATGAACCTCTGTTGGTAGAAAGGCCCTTCCCTTCATTTGCAGGGGTAAAATGGAAGTAGCCACTGCCATTATTTCGGTTACAAAGTATTTCGTATTGCTGTACATACAGTCTAGGGCCCAATTACCTAGGTAGCTTATCGAAAACTTCTAGAAGGTTTTTAGAACATTCTTTTTTCATTTCGAGAAGCGAAGAGGGCAAAGACTTCCTCTTTCGAAAGTTCTTTTTAATCAACATCATCAGATAGTTTCCATCTGTACCAATGTATTTCCCAACGCAAGTACCAAAATGTGCTCTTAGATATAATAATACTATAATAGTATCCTCTCCCCAGTCAAAATATTCAATCTAATTTGGAAATAGCGCGCGTCTCCCCTGTTTCGTTCCGTCGTTCTCTTTTCCCCCCCCCCTTGGTGGATTTGTCTTGTCAGTCCACAGTCTATTGGCAATTGACACCGGGAGCTCGGACAAAAGCTAGACCCATTACCGACCCCGGGAAAGCATCTCGCATTATTTTGGATAAGTTTGTGCTTGGAACGTATGAGCATCACAGCTTTTGAAATCCTTCGCTGCAGAAGACCCCACATTCCTAACTTCCCACTGTTCCCAGCTTTCCCAAAGGCGCTTCACCATGAAGCCATGCTTTCTTATTGTCATTAAAAAACGTGCAAACCCTGTCAAGTCGTCAGATCTAATTTCCAATTTACCACAGGCCATGGCATTGGATTCGCTGGGCCAGAGCCTAGAGGCCGGCTCGCTTCCGTATCCATGCGTTGTCTCTGCCAGACAAGTCTTCCTCTACTACCGGAGACACTACATCTCAAGCCTGCTGCAACAGCTCCACCTAGACTATCGCCTTTTTTTACAAATTTCTAACAAGGAATATCCGAAAATAATCGCCAGTTTTTCGGAGAAGTCGAAAGTCTCCAAGGTTCTCATCCATAAGTAGAAGATTAGACGTACCAAGTATTAAGTTACGGGATCACCAATATAAGTTGTGCACGATACAGTCATGTTTACCCTCCTTCTATAATATATGTCCCGTATAGCTTTACTGTATTCTGTCCTATAACATATGTTAAATGGCAGCCTGATGAACTATGTTATAGAAAGCGTGGGAGAGTTTCTAACTTCCTCGCTAATAACCGCTACGGTTCCAGAAACGGAATACGTCCAAACAAAAATACGTCAATCTTAAGGATGTATAGTTATAGCAATCATTTTAACAGCTGGTACTTTAAATATTGTTTAAATTTGAATATATCAACCCCTTTTGAACTTATTTGAAATAATATTAATTAAAGTAATTAAAATAATTAGTTTTTTTAAGTAAATTTTTTTATTAATTTTTATTCTAACAAAGTAGGGTTTAATCTTTAAAAAGGCTTAATGTGTTTTTATATATTTAAGTTTAAATAGTATATTGCTATACCCACATTGCCCAATACCAAGACGCTAGAAGCTTCAACAGCACCTTCTAGAACAAGGCATGTTGTTTCACTCTCATATCGGATACTTCGGATCTTATGGATCTTTATGAACTTGAGAGAATTATCATCATGTAACTTCAAAGCAAAGCGAAGGAAAGCATACAATCAAGAAACCGGGCAGGCCGACCGGAACATGATGAGAGAACCCGCTTCGAATAGGTTTAACAAGCCAAGTGTTTAGGGAGGGAGAGCGGGACCCTCATTCCTTCCATCATTCATTCCATTAGGAAGTTTTAATGCAACGTCATTATTGATTCTTCTCTTATGCTTCACTCAATTTCCTTCTTGACTTTGAACAATCGTTAGGTCAACTGATCTCAGTATTCAGCTACGGCGTCGGACGATTGAGAAACTGTCCTGCACGTTATGCAATGCAACCCTAGTGCAGTTCAATTTCTTTGATTTCATACAGTATCAAGGTTGTTCTTGCTTTGTATAGGTCAATCTACTCTATTGCCCTCGACTAATGCGTAGGCATCTTCGGATACATATGTGTTGTTAAGTTGTTGCAGTTTTCTGCAGGGCATAAAATGCATACGACGTGGCCAATGCGTGCAAGAACTTTGTTTCAAACAATCGTCTTATTATACTTTTGAGGCATAGAGAAAGCAGTTCATTGGGCTGATTGCTGCGCTGCCCATATATCAACCACGCCGAATACACCGCCATTGGGTTAGGCATGCTATCCTGATTATCTGCATCATTTGCGGATGCACCTAGGATTTCCATCCTAGAGCCACTATACCATGCGGCATGACTGGTTTCGGAAGATTCGATAGATCACCGAGATTAGATACTCACTCTACAGATGTGCCCGATGAAGAAGTAGCTGAAGGAGCACTGGCAAAAGTAGACAAAGTTGTCCACTCATCCTTACCTATGTTTGCATCAGTGCATTTAGCATATAGACTAATGAACGGGAAGATGTCATCTCCTAGGCTATCCAAGAGCTTTTGCCAGTTGGTGGCGTACACAATTTCCCACTGTTCAAACATCAAACTCATTATTTCAGAGTAGATCATGGCCTGGTTGACGCTGCTGCTTGTGCTCCACAAAGTCATATCCCACTTATGCACCATTGAATCTTGATACTTCAAACATTCGCTTCGTTTTCAGAACTGGGTTAATCCCTGGGGATCTTGACTTTAAGTTTATGTCTCACTGGCCAAATATGCCTCGCTACTCGTGTCCTGAAGATTTGCAAATGAAGGGAACATGCTAAACTTTCTCAGAGGAAGCACTACCGCAATGCGGCTTCCGTGGTGAGCTTTGTTTTGAAATGCGGCCCTGACTAGCACTTAGTCGGGTTTGGTCTCGGAATCTCCACGTGGATCTCGAAGATTGAAAGGATTTCGTTTCTTCTATGGCGTTTTACCTCGCGTGGAGCGGTTGGATTGATGCGAGCCTCCATATCATAGGCCCCCCGCCGAGGCCAAAGATTCTACGACTCGTGATATTCTGCATGCTACGATTGTACACCGTACATATCTGTACACCGCCTACAGGATAACATTGACAGCCTAGCTATCTACAAATCATAGGCCTTTGTCCCCAGAGATTGAGTTGAAGTGGCTCCACAGTAATTCACGGGGAAGGAATCCATACCGCCGATTCTCTTAGTTGCTTCAAATTAAGTAGATTTTCACCATCGATGCGAGGGGGAATACCCATGTCATTTCTCATACAAATGAAAGGAAGCTGAAAAATTGAAAAACAGAAGTCTCATTCCACCTTCAGTACTGACTGTATTGAATGAATACAAACTGAATTTCGGGTGGCGTACATAGTCCCAATCATTAGCCACAGATGAGACGATTCAAATTCTGTGAGATGGATCTTCCACAAACCCAAGGATCCCACCACTCATACGAAAGTATTAAAATCCAAGTCATTGACTTCTTCCATGCTATGGAAACCGTAATGTTTTGCCAATTTGTAAGAATATCGGGCATCTTTTACTATTGTATAACTGTAAACCATCGAAACCTATCTAAACCCACCCAAACCCATCTATAACCATCTAAACCATGACTTTCTACTCACTTGCTGCTGCTAACTCGCTCACACTATTGTCTCCTTGAAAACCGAATTGAACCCCTTTTTTGTCTCCTATGTACATTACATGATTAACAGACAGCTCTCGCCAATCTCCAAGACGAGAAATAGCAGCGTTATGGGACTTAGCAATGGGTCCTACAATGAGAGGAATGCTATGGATTCCCTCCATGTCGCCTTCCAAGTTATCTCCAGATCGACATGTATATACGATTTGTTTCCATAGATCTCCAAATTCCAGAGTAAACAGTGGAATGGCCTCGATAAAGGTATTTGGGATGGTAACCCGGATCATCAATCCAGGTAAACTATTAGTCCGTCTCTGAATGAATCTTAGATACCGTTGGGCGATTTCGGGATTTGGTTTAAAATACAGCATTGTACCACCGTATCCCTGAAAATCCGAGGGCGATGCACTTACGAGAGAGCCGGGTTTTAATGTTACCAGCCTTATCCATTCTAACTCGATCTTTCGAAATAGCCTTGTACAAGACCAAACTATCGGGCAGCCGTCGAATGTCTTGATCCCGTCGTATTTGCGATCACAGCACCACAATCCATGGCAGTTGAGTGTCCGTTTTGCACCCTTGACTCGCTATCTCTCTTCAGTCTTTCAAGACTCGACTATCGAATCTCCATCGTGTCTCTGGCCCAGTACTGAGCTGACTCCGTGGGCCTCACATCCGAGGACTTGGGGTCCATGAGAGCATCCATTAGCTCGGTACCGATCCCCCAGCTCTGCATGTGTTCTCTCCAGGCTGCGGGACTATCTTCCAGTTCATACGAGGGGATGTTGGCTACACAATAGTCAAGGAACTCGACTTCAAACACAGTTCCCTGTTCGGTCTCCGTCTCGCTAATGGCCGTTCATCTTCCCCAAATTTCTGCAGCCTTCTGCGCTCTCCCCAGCCAAGAAAGTCGAGAGTTTCCTCACTGATGAGGAATTCCGGGATGATTTAATAAGTCTTGAAATCGACTGTGGAATCGTCCGAGCCGCTCGAGCCAGAGGAAAGTGGTTCGGAGTGTGGGAGGGGGTGGGAGACTTGTCGTCGTCTGCAAAGCGCTGGCTTTATGGGATAATAAAGAAACCCTCTCTCACACCTACAACCTGAATCCTTTCAGCATTCAAGTGTAATTCGCAGTTAAGTATAATTCATAGTGAAGTTTGATTTACAGTTGAGTATGATTCACAGTTGCCCCGCACCCCGCATCAATCTATCCCCCCCAAAACCCAAAACAAGAGCTAAACAGTGGGTATGTCCCAAATTGATGATTTAAGTGACCAAACTATTCAATGGCACATTCCAGTAGATTCTATTCGTCTAGTTACTCTTGCAACACTAACATCATATCGACGGAGCAGATTGGCATTTGTTTAGGGGCTCGCTAAAAAAGGTTCTTGAGATCAGGGAACGCGGATAAAATTTGGAGGAAAATATTCATAACACATTTATATAAGGGTAAATGAAGTATATTGATAAATTAGAAGATTGTTTTTGAATTAAAAGAATAAGAAATATTGAATATAAATGTTAAAAAGGTTAAGGATAATAATTGCAATTATTAACCAATGATGATGACATACCAAAAACATCAATGATGGGAGGGGTTGGGGTTGTTATATACGAAATCCGAGAACCCCATGTTGGGCTTCTTATCGCTGTCAGTCAGACCTTAACCACTCGTCACGGAATTACAACACCAACTTCCCGTGCGGGACTAAAAGTAGGTTTTGGGTAAAGCTTTTGATCTGGTTCTGGGCTGTGGCACTCGAGCACTCGAGCACTCGGGCTACACATTGGCAAGTGCTGTGATGGATCTGATGTGAGGTGCGGTGCGGTGCGGTGCTGCGCTGTGTGTTGTGCATGGGAACTGTGTGTAGCAGGGACATGTCGAATGCGAATGTGGGATAGACGCGGGAGTGGGCTGATGGTGCGATGGTGCGATGGTGCGATACAGTAGTGAAGATGGAAGATCGTGGGTTGAGCTGTGCGTATTGTGTGTTGGCGGCGGCATATCGGGAGTGGTGGTGGCGTGATTTTGGTTGTGGGTTGGAAATCGTTACTCGAGTGGGTGGGTTTGGGGAGGCTGGTGTTGGGCGGGGAGTGTGTAATGATGTTGGGGGCGGGCAAGTTTGGTGACAATGTTCTGTGATGTGTCGTTTGTAGGTGATGGTCGAGGGGATGTTCGTGGAAACTATATTGCGCTATTGATAGGTTTGTGGGGGCTAGAATCATGGTCGGTAGGGCTGCGAAATATACTGTATGTTCTACTATACCAATCATTGTTCAATACCTAGCTGGTAAAACGAAGAAACGAATATTCCCTCTAGTGAGAGAGAGCGTGTATGCCCAGCCTGAGCACTTTACCACAGATCCAGATATGGAAAAGTCTTCATACCGGACCTTGTAGCTGTTATGATTATGGAATAAGGCTGTTGGAATAGTGCTGTTGATGGAGGGCAGGCGTTATGGCAGCGAGAATTTCTTGTTTGGATATGAATTGAGTAATATGAGTTTTTGCTCCAGATTACTTTGCATTTCGTATCATATCGGAACTGGTATAACCTCATACACAACACGATATCCAATATAGTTTTATCTCATACACATTGAAAATAATTGCAAATTCACTATATACACCCTATCCAAACAACCCCCAAATACAACACCATATCAACATAAACCCCAACACCGTAATACTATCTCAATTTTTCAAACTCAAAACAACCCCGCATCCACAAACCCCCAGCCCATAGCTGAGAAAGAATCGGAATCGCCTCATCCCACCTCATTTACAAGAACCGTTATACGATACTCTCAGCCGTTTCGCGCATCACATACGTGCTATGCCCGAGCTACAATGTGTTATTACTTATTTGGCGGAAGGATGATTCAAGTTGTATGGATCAGTTGATGAACATTGTGATGACTATGAGGGTTCGGCGATTCGAGTTTATGGGGCCAAGTTAAGACTCAATAGTGCTTTGTTAGAGTTGCGAAATTTGGTGGCTTTGGATTACTATACTATGATAGATGTAACTCACATGGTATCACGGTTTGAAAGTCGAGATTGGTAAACCATGCATATATTCCCCGAAACGATCAAACCCCACCAAACACCCCAAGAGCTAGAAATACATCTTATGAAACACTACCTGCCAGTACATCCAGTTACCTGTCACCCACCCCTTAGCCATTAATCCGAATCGAACCTACTCCCATAATCACCTCCCATCCAATCCTCGTCTTGGCTCCCATCGCTAGCCTCTCCATCGCTGCCATGTCTCCGATGCCTCTCCCTATGTTTATCGAGATTAAAAGTGACAGTCTTTAGTTTGGACTGCAACTCCTTGGAATTTGTATTCTTTGAGCTTGTACTGGAGCTGTCTGATCCCTTGGGCTTCTCACAGCCTGTTACTTTCTCCTTGGTTTTCCTTAGTAACGAGGTGATTCTAGAGTTGGATTTGGATGTGGATTTGGATCCGGACATGTTGATGTTCAGGTAGATACTGTGCTACGCGAGAGGTTGTTTGAGAGTGTAGAGGAAGGGTGTGAATATGTCTATAGTATGAGATATCTGAAGGTTGAGGAGAGGTGGTGTGGGCATATAAGTCACAAACTTGAGGTATTGTATGTGGACAGTGGTGCTTATTTGGGGATGTTGAACTGGACTTGATATCGTGGGCTTGGAGATGAGGATAGTATGTTATGGACAGTGTTTGCTGTAGATTCTTTGCTTTGCTTTCCTTTTTTTCGTTCTAATAAATTTAGCCTTGCTTCTCTATCCAGAACCTCGGATTCACATTACTTACACCAAAAGTACTTGGGCAACGGATGTCGTAAGGAAGGAAATTGTGAGGAAAAGGAAATGCGAAGTAAAACAAATAGACAGGCAGAAAGTGGTTAATTCATGGTATGAGTCCAAGGCTAGGGAGGCTAGAGAATGAGTAACATAGATAATTCGACTCATAGGGTTGGACTGATAGTCATGATGTATACAATTCACTTTTAATGACTCTCGAGGTCTGAGGTATGGAGGTTTATATTTTCATGATACATTGGGACATTCAGTTCTTAGGTATTTTGGTTGTTGGAGGTGAGGCTAGATATTCGGTACTCAGACATGATTATTACTCAGGATATATCCAGACATTTGGAACTCAAATATACTTATAATTAGAGGCTGTGTCTGACGCTTCATGCTCGAAGGCTTTCTCAGATATTCGATATGATCTCCGACAACGACAATATATGGTTTGTAATATGATGAAATGAATGAATTGATTATCTCCATTGATTTGAAATATTGAGAACCTTTCCATCCAGAATACTTCTTACTCGACTCCAACTTGGGGGATAAGAATTTCGCAATCATTCCAACCCTTACTATTCATCCAATCCCTCAACCATACTCACTAGATATGGTTGAGTGGAATCTTTAAGAGCAGACTAACGGCTCCATCCTTTCAGATTGTTCTTCCTAACATATGTTATCCTACTACATGCCTCTTGTCTTCGCCTACCCTCCAGAATAACACATAACTCCCTCCTATCGCCCCCGAACAAAAGTCCATGAATCTATGCAGCACCCAAAGAGCTTTCCAGTAATTATGAACTGTACAGTCATCAAAATGGACTGATACACAAACTCCAATACCTGATCAATTTCATAGTCAAGCGCATACATAGGTACAATATTGGTGCTAGCATCACGACGCGAAGACTACATCGGTTTTGACAGCATGCACTCGGACAATGAGTATCGATCTTTGAAGGGTGATGGAAAAGGCTCACCAGTAAGCTAGCGATTTATTCAGATGGATGTTCATTTGGGAGATGTAAGTACAGACCGAAGAGATCAATAGTAAGTAGGTGCACAAACTGGTAGGAATATATAAAAGTTAAATACAAGAATGACTCTTTCCATTCTTTTTTGTATGTTTTGTAAGTTAATAGACCTTATTGGTATATATCAAGTACTAGAAAACATACAAATGAGCCCTTTGGTATTACCAGCCACTTGGTATTTGTTTGTGAAAATGATCAACTTAACATTCTCAAAGATCTTGTAGTTTTTGTTAAGACCCAGGTGTGTACTTATCGTCTATCGCTGAAACTCGATATCAATTTGGGTGCAGCTCTGCTAATCAACAGTCTAGAAGGGATATGTTCACACATCCAATTGAAGATGGCAACTGACAATGAGTAGTGACTCGTGAGTCGTGAGTACCTAGTAGGTTACTACTGACTAGTAGGAAACGTTACAACTTACAAGCGGAGAACACTGGCTCTAGCTTTTACTTTTGTAGAGTAGTTCGCACAAGTAGTGTTGTTAGTGCTATAACTAAGGCCGCGTTCGGTTCACTTTTTTTTTTGGTGATTTTGTAGGCCTACAAATTTTTTTTGTAGGCCTGGAAATGTAGACTATAGTAATTATTTTCATAAATATATTAGCAAATTTAAGATATATTGACAAATTCAACATTATATTGATAACTAGCTAATCAAAATTCTATTTGAAATTTAACAAAACTATTATACAAATTTTGTTTGTATATTATATTAATGTTATTAATATTTATAAATTCTATTTAAATATACTATTATATTTAGTAAATTACTTTTTTTGAATTTTTTTAATAATATTGCTATATTAGTACTAAATATTCTCTGTAATTTATTTTGTTGTTAATATTAGCGTTCGGTTCAATCTATTTAGGCTACAAATGTTATCAACATCGCTAAAAAAAAACGATCCGAACGCGGCCTAAATATTTCGTACAGCACGTTGAAGACCCAAGGGCGATGAAGGGGGAAAAGCTAAATAAAGAATATATTTTTTAATGGCGCGGCGGTGCAAGTTGAATGTGCGAATGTGCGCGCGTTTGAGAGTTGAGAATTTTGACTTCACGCCTTAAACTCTCTTTCTCCCCTCCTCTAAGATTCAACTTACTCGTACTCTGCATACTCTGCACAATATAATCGATTGGAAAGCTTAAAAGAGATCGTCGCATTGATTACTTGATATAAAGCCGCAAGAAAAAGATAAAGAGAGGCTCGAGAGAGGCACAGTTTGACGACCCTTGCATGAAGACATCGCTTCGACCAATGCTTTTCCTCGTAGGATTTTCGTAGGATCAACAACTTCAATTGGGGATTTCATTAAATTGACCCTTCACTCTCTTTCTTTCCATCTCGGGCAAAACATGAGTGAACCATCATGCGTTACTCTCTCTTTCTTTCAGTGCTACTGCCCCTCACATTCGCTCAATACCCACCTATTTCGAATCTCACTAGAATAACTTCCCCAGTCGATGGGAATATCACCATCTCTTATAAAAAACCACCAACAGGCACCTGCCAAACGGTTTTCGATTCTCAAGAACAATATACAGGTTGGGTTAATATACCGGGGAGCTATGCGACGAACACATTCTTTTGGTTTATCTCTGCGAGAGACCCTACAGATCAACTTACCATATGGTTAAATGGAGGACCAGGCTCCAGCTCAATGATTGGACTTTTCAATGAAAATGGTCCTTGTGAAGTCATTGAAGTAGCTCAGGGAAAGTTTGCGACAGAAGCTAGGGATTGGGGTTGGGATAGAGGGTCTAATATGTTATATATTGATCAGGTATGCAGCCTTCTTATTTTGTTTTTGTATATGGTGGTTTTTTGATCCCGCATCTCTCGAGGATATTTTGTGCCACTGAGATACTCGGTCTCAATTGGATGGTAGAAACATCCATTTACAGTCTGCTGGCTATGTTATACCCAAGGCTATCCATGAGAATGTTCGCCGAACGCCATTGTTTCTGTTCATGATTGCGCCGCATCCCCTTCTTCAAGCTGACGTATAAATCTACAGCCGAATCAAGTTGGCTTTTCATACGATACACCTACTAATTGCTCCCTCGATCTTCTTACGTCCGATCTATATACTCCACAGCAGAGCCTTCCGAGTTCACAGCCTGCGGATACGTTTTTAAATGGAACGTTCAGCTCTTTAAATGTAAACAATACAGCCAATACTACTGAGATAGCGGGGATGGCTATATGGCACATGCTTCAAGGATTTCTTGGAGCCTTTCCACAATATGCACCGAATAATAGTTCTGCTATGAATATTCATTTATTCGCAGAGAGTTATGGTGGAAAATACGGCCCGGCTTTCGCGACTCTTTGGGAAGAGCAGAATGCGAAGCGCGCAAATGGGACGTTGCCCCAAAGCAAAACCATTGAAATTAAACTGAAATCACTTGGAATAATCAATGGTTGCGTTGATGATCTGATTCAAGCCCCTTACTATCCCAACTTTGCAGTCAATAATACCTTTGGCCTCACAGCCATCAATCCCACAAGAGCGAAATTGGCGACTGCAAACTTCTATGCGTCTGGTGGCTGCAAGGACCTGATTACTCAATGTCGAACCGCCGTACAAAATCATGATCCTTCGAATGAGGGCAACGTTTCGAGTGTTAACAGTGCATGCTCCAATGCTTATAACAGTTGTCTGACGAACGTGATGGAACCATATTATGATGCTGGACGAAGTGTATACGATATTTCCCATAATCTACCAGATTCCTTTCCACCTAGCACCTATCTCGAATACCTGAACTCTGCCGATTTCCAATCTGCTATTGGTTCACCGATTAATTATACAGAAACAAATTTACAAGTCGTTTCTGCTTTCACATCTACTGGAGACTACGAGCGCCAATCTTACGTACCAGAATTAGCTGCGCTCTTGAATGCTGGAATTCATGTTGGATTGATGTATGGTGATCGTGATTATATTTGCAATTGGTTTGGTGGTGAAGCCATATCTTTGGCTGTTGCAAAACAGGCTTCTTCAGAATACGCCTCGAAGTTTCCCGCTGCGGGCTACGCGCCCATTATAACTAATACTTCTTATATTGGTGGTGTTGTACGCCAGTTCGGAAATCTCTCTTTTAGTCGCATCTACGACGCAGGACACAGTGTACCAGCATACCAGCCGGAGACAGCTTTCCAGGTCTTTGCTCGAATAATAATGGGCACCTCTCTTTCAACAGGAGAAACCATCGACTCATCAGTATATAATACTACCGGCCCTCTTAATGCCACCCACACCACAAGTCTCCCAGCATCCCCCACAAATACATGTTACCTACGAAATATCCCAGAAACCTGCACGGAAGACGAGAGGAACATGATTATCGCCGGAAAAGGAGCGATTATCGATGGAGTACTTTATAGTGATCCTTCGGACTACAGTGCTCATACCAGTACAGCAACAGCATCCGGTTCAGGAAGTGCTAGAACTGCATCAGTTACAACCACTACAGAAATACTCACGGGTCTTTTCACCGCAACTTCAACACCTAGTCCTAGCAAATCATTTGCAGCTCCGATGGTAAGGATAGATCTCGCGGTTTTTATATTACCCATATTATCCATATTTGGCGCATTGGAGCTTTGCTCTTTCTTCCTCTGAGCACACTATATATGGATGCATATGGTGGCCTTAATTTCTCTGGATAGATGTTATTCAACATTTTTCTCGTCCTTCTGAGAATTCTGTATTACACCTATGGAAGACGTACAAGCAAGAACAAACCCGGATTACATAACAATATAATCGGCATCAGCATTAGAATCTGCACGGAAATGGGCGCGAACATGGGCATGAGCATTAGAATTGGAGGCACAATGGACGGCGCTACAATATCACATCACATCATTTAGGCGGCATAATACAAAGCTCGTTGAAATCCTCAAAATGGCGTCATCATATTGGGCATGGCGTTTACAACTTTCACACATCTACCATTTTCAATTCTAAATTCAACCCCCGAAACCAATCAGTTGCATCTATGATGCTCTCGGAAATGCTTCTCGGCTATGCAAACCAGTACGTTTTTAAGCCAACTAAACAAAACAAACACGAGAAGGGATGCCGAGAGAGAAAACAAAATATTCTTTAGGGATGGGATGTTGGATCGGGCGGACTTAGCTGGGTGTTTATCGAAATACATGATTCGTCTAGCGTCTATCGTCTATCGTGTGCCTGATGTTTAACGCGTTTGTAATGGTTGGCTCGCAGCATATGATATGGATAGCTGCAGTGTGGGAGTGGGAGTGGAAGTGGGAGGGTGGGATGCATTATACCCCGTGTATGCGTATCGTAATTTCATTTTCATTTTCATTTTGCGGTTCCGGGGCGTTTTTATTTTATTTTATTTTTTTACTTTCTTGCTTTTTCTTGGGTGCATCTTCCGGGCTGGGTTTGGGTTTGATTTCGATTTTGATTTTGATTTGGGGGTTTGAGGAGTGCGGTGGGATGCGATGGGATGGCATGACATGGGATGAGATGGCATGGGATGAGATGGCATGTTTAATGAGGGTCGTGGTGCGAGGAAGATATGATGAAGAAGAGAAGGGG
>NGKI01000007.1:1497497-1565719 GCA_002162615.1 Myriosclerotinia duriaeana
ACGGAGGAGGCACGAGAGGTGGTGGAGACGTTGGAGAGGGCGCGGCCCATGATTGCTTTGCCGCGGGGTTGACGGGGTCGTTTGGATGGGTCGGTGGAGGTACCCAGCCCTATACCCATCCCCATAGCTATGCCATTGGAGTTGGAGATGGAGGAGCAAGAGGGACGTCTTGTTTTGGCGAGGAGGGAGCTGATGTCGATGGATTCTTCTTCGGGGATTCCTACGGTAGACGAGGAATGGGAAGTGGAGTGTGAGTTGAGGGGGATTTCGGAAAGGGGCTCGGATTTGGAAGGGGGTGGAGGGGTAAGTTCTGATGATTCGGGTTCGAGGTGGATGGGAAGGGGAACAGAATCTTCGTCTTTGATTGGGGTAGATTCTGATTTTATGGGTGCAAAAGCACTCTCATCTAGAGGTGCAATACGGGGCGGTTTGGATGAAGATCTTGAGGGAAGTGTACTTGATCTCGATTTAGATGTTGTGTTTTCGCCACCCATTCGTTCCGGATTGTTAACGTGTCTTGGTATTGATTCTTTCCTCGATATAGGTGCCGAAGCTGGTTGCTTCACTGCTCTACATCGGTATTTGGCGAATGGTAATCTAGTTCCAGACTTGATAGAATCCCAAAGCCAATCGGCCTTTACAATTGGAATCTTCCATTCTTGAGCGTGTTGTAGCTTGTCTATGCGAAGACTTACAAAAGATTTGGTGACAAGTACTGAGGATTGTGGAGTCATATCTTCGCTGTATGTACCCCCGAGTAACTCGGTGGTTTTCTTTACGTGAAGAATTTCAATGCCAGTAAATGCTGCTGATGAAATCTTCAGGTCACTAAACCCCTCTATAGGAAACTTAGGAAATGGTCTCCCTAGAACATGTTGTTTGGGTTCCAGGTATGTTTTAAGGTGCAAACATCGTTCCACCCACCAATCTGTGATCATCTCAACTTCTGAAATTGGATCGGGATACTTTGAGAGTGGCAGATGAGATGGTACAATCATATAAGTCCATTTCCTCGAATTCGAAGCACTTAGATCAGCCTCATCCTGAAGCACTGTACCATCATGTGCAATGAGATGATTCCCCAATATTTGTGTATGCTTAGCAGAAAATCCATACATCAAAAATCGACATTCATGGAATATGCCACCCACTGGTTGGATCGGTTCTTGAACAAGGTCAAGGGCCGTAGCTTTGGCTGGTATCACCTCTTTGCTTTTTTCGGATTGCTCGTTTTCTGCTGGCCCAAAGCTATCACTGGTATCCCAAACCCCGCTCCGTGACACCTGAACCTTACTGCCACTACCAACTATATCACCCCATATACTTTGACTCTGAGTATTTAATTTCGTACTCGCGGTTCTGCGTAATTTCCGCTTGCCCTCTTCGACACCAGATGACGCTTGTTCCCAAGCCCTCTTCTTCGACGGATTTATTCTGAGTTTATCTTTGTCCCAGGAGCCTTTCCCCCTTTCATCCAATGGTAAAGAAGGATCATAGTATCTCTCGTTCAAAATCATTCCTCGCTCCAAGCTATCCAATAACCACTCAACAGAGACTATCCGCAAGCCCCAACTTTTCGCTGCCTTGTATTTATTGCCCTCCGTTCGGAATGATATCAAGTGTGTAATTTGTTTCGTCAAATTTCCATCATAATCTCCCCCATTTGCTTTGATCTTCTCTGCAATATCCTGCCTTTCTGCTGTGTCATCGCATCCAGTCATACTGATTCTGAGGGAAGTAAGTGTAGGTAATGTATATTGCCGTTCCAATAAATCCATATCAATATCGTGGTCTTTTATCCAAAGGTTCCGAACTGTCACAATCCAATCCATATTCATTGGTCGAACATCCGGTCGAAATTGGGCAACATAATGATATTTTGGACTGTCCCAATGTCCAACGACAAGATGGGTAACTTCGACTGTGAGATCGGCTCGAATGCTGCCACCCATTTGCTCTACCTGGGCATATAGTTCGGTCTAGAAATTGATACATGTTAGTGATTGAGTTCAAATTGAGAAATGCGCAGGTAGATGTTGATCATGTAAATCATGTAAGTCATGGCTGTTCGACGCTCATGAACATTGATATGATAGGCAAAACTTACGCGCTTTTCATCTGGTACATTGGTACAACAAACAATGATACCTTTCAAAGGTTGAGAAGCATTGTCTCCTGCCAAAACATCAGGATAACCTTCATTAAGTGAATCCATTCTGCCCAAACTTTCTCCAATGTTGAATGTACATGAGATTTAAGAATATTATCTTCCACTTTGCGCGTCACTTACCCAGTCGCGCGTATCAACGGTCTCTTTATTTATTTTGCCCTTTGTTACCGCTTACTAGGTGTCGAGTCAACCTGAACCAAAGCCTCGATTCTACCAATGGGAACTTTTTGATTTATATTGACAAAGTTCTAGTTCGCACTTTGATATAAAAAAGAACAGGTAAGTAATTCTTTGATTTTATAAGTCTCTTAAAACAACTAACAATCTTCATAGATTTGAATGGTGTCAAATATCTATCCATTTTGCTGATTATCGTCTTCATCAGCATAAGTATGCTGTTGATGCTTCTTTATCCTGCTGTGAAAGCGCAATTGGCGTAGGTACAGCTTTCCAAGATTGTTTATCGCCTTCTTCAGCACTTTCAAAATTCTTCAAGTTGCAGAATCTCAATGGAAAGAGGTTAGAATTCCTTTCTGTCACTTCAAATGGTCTGTTGTATTTACATTTAATTTTAATATGCAATTGGAAGCCAATATTAAGGCATAATCAATTGTGCGAGAACCAGTCACACTTTCAGACCTCGAAGAAAACCTTCTCAACAACATCCGCCGTTGCTTTTACTTCCGCAAACTCCTCGTCCAAGCTAGCAAGATTAACTTGGTGTATTGTCTCTGCATCAATCCCTCCCTTTCCAAAAGTTGCACACGCATCTCCAACCAGTACAATATCACCCCCATCCACAAGTGCACCATTCTCCACAATATCAACGATCCTCAGATTATTCGCCATCCGCGTCGTTGTACTGACGCAGTGATCTGTGGTCAAGCCACAAATAATCAACTGTCTCACGCCGTTATTTCTCAAAAAAGCCTCCAATCCGGTTCCGACAAATGCCGAGTTCACGTCCTTTGTCCAGACTCTCTCGTTGAAACGGGGTGTTACAAACTTCTGCGGATGGACTGCTGGTACCGATTTCCCATCAATTTCGATCTGCTTGATGGGATGCAGTAGAGAGTTGGGGTTGATGCTGTGATGGTGTACATGACATATGAGAATAGATGAGGAGGTGCTTGCTGCTGGCAAGCTTTCGTTATAGTCTCTGGCCTGCTTAAGCAGTGTTGCGATGTTTTCCTCACACTTTGGAGTGCTGCGTTTTGCAAGATCTCCAAAGGCTGTTGGGTGGAGAAATCCGTTTTGAATATCAATTAAGATGAGTGCCGTTTTGCGGGTGTTTGCTGGCTTCATGTTGGTAGTTATGTCGGTAAAAGTCGATAGATATGACTGATATTTAAGTAAGTAATTGCGTATCACTCTTGAAGTTATATGTAGTAGTTTCACAAAACACAGTTAAAGGCGCGCCTTTTCATTGACTGATGTCAGAAAAATAACAACTGCGTATCTCTCTTGATGGCAAGTTGATACCATACATACGTGTCGTGAAGTCTTGGCAAGGCGCGCCCTTTGACTGATAATAAGTCATATCTGCTGAAAACTGAAGATAAATGAATGAACCAGCGATATAAATTTTGAGATTTCCTCGAGCAACTCCCTCCAAATTTCAAAAGTCTCAAAAAAAATCGAATAATTGTATTCCCTCTATATCTTCATTTGCAGGTGGATTGGTTGGTAAAATCTTGGCAGTCTCGGCTCACTCGAATCGCGTGGCAGCTAATCAGGGGAATTATAGCTTGAAGCGAAGAGATGAACTAATCTCACACTAGAATAACATCGTCTGCGATCACTCATCTCAACGTTTCCTTCCATTTATGCTTTCATGTTCTAGAATTGCTCAGTAGTCGTGGAAGAAGCACCAAGCACCATGGGATTACTTTAACTCCTACGAAAGGCTTCCACTCTAGAAGCTTTCCCGTCAATTCTCTTCGGGCATCTCGATCATCCCCCCCTGAATTAAGGTTAAGTTTTTAGGCGTACTCCAAGCCTAAAATTTAACCTTTATCCTTTATTCAGGGAGTATCAAGATGATTTAATTTGGCTGTGGTTATGGGGATTCACGAAAGCCACTCTGTACACAGTGTACAGTACACTGGACCCAGTATGACGTGTGTAGATGTCCATCAGTGCATGAATGCAATGGAACCTCATGCAAAATAGATAGTGAGTAACATTCCCGGACGATTAATCAGATCATCTTGCACCGGCGAGCACAATTCCTGCGAAGGTTCTCCTGGATAATATTCAAAACTTCAGATGGTCATATTCAGGGAATAAGGATTAGCTTTTCTCAAGGCTTTTCTTCTGGAACAAATCTAATTTCTCCGAATTGGAGATGATGCAAGTGGCTCAAAAGCTCGGACATCTACAATAGGTATCCCGCATATTGAGGGGTGAGGATTCAGGAATGATAAGCCAACAGTTCTTCCGATATTTACACATACATGCTTTGGTAATTCGCCAAATAGTTGCTACAATGGGCGGTGTCATCTTGGCAGGCACAGATTGCAAATTGATTAGTGCCTGGTTGAGTGACAAGATGAGATTATAAACGTCGAAACATGATCGTTAATGCTTCCATTTTGATTCTATGAATCAAATTTCACGCGGTCCAACGTCGATGTAAATCTAGGATGTGCTTGTCAGCCTTCGTCATTTGTTTGGTATGCGATTCAAGAAGCCATCTGCATCCGGAACTCTAAATGGTGGATATAAACTTTCAGAGTCTTTGTTGTCGATTATACAGTAGTAACAGTACCAATCAAAGATGGGCTTACTCGAGATGAATAACAAAACAGGTCAGGTTTTTATCATTTTTTGGAAATGCGGAGAAAGTAGTGCATTGGAAAGTTGGTAGGTACCCCAGGTAGGTTTCTGACGAGCGGGCAGAGTACTCGAGGTACTCTAGACCTAAGGCTCCAGCACCATTTGGAAACAATTCTCGCGAGCCTGATACTATTCAAAGAATGTTACCTCACCCAACATCGAACATTGGTTTCACACTTTCAACAAGTTTAGATTATTCGAGGTTAAGGATCCCTCGGATCCCTAGTTAAAACGTATACCAGTGCCGTTATTGGACTTGGATTGTACCTGGAACATCCATAGGAAAGTTTAAATACCGGGGTACCTATTTCCGAGGATTATCTGTTAAATATTTTTTTTTTCTTGCTTCGGTCACTCTAGTTGTGGATCAGATGTACTGTAGCTACTGTATTCTTTGACGGGCAGCTGGGCATGAAAACTCGTATTCTAGACTTCCTGATATGGAGATTGATTGTCGATTTGAGTTTCGTTCCTATGAGCCTAATTGTGTCGATGACAATAACATGCTCTGGTTAACTTAGAAGTTAGAATACCTACAGATATTATTATAGATTCGAAAATAGTTATTTAGTCACTGACCTAGGGCTCGGTGCGGCCAGCGCCCGGTATCTCGGAAATGGATGGCGTTTTTCGGATGTGGCGGGGAGATTTGTTTCTGATTCTGTAAGTATGTACATCAACAGGACCATATGCATGTACGTTGTCAAAGAAGGCTTCTAGACCCTCGAATGGTTAGTTAGCATCAATCGGAAATCCAACAGTAGCTTGAGATATAGAGAGAGTCTTTTTAAAAATTGCCATCAGATTGTCGTCGCCGATGTTGTCACGCTTGTATACCTCCTATACTGAATTTATAGACCTTATGATATTCAAATTATTGTTAATATGCCACGCTAAAAAAAAACGAACGTACTTACATGATTACATCATCGCTCTTTCTACTTCGTACAACTTGCGAGTTTTAGCATCTGGGCAGGCACCACTCCGGCAATACACAGAAGTGACTTTGATAGGCCACTTCCGTGGCTTCCGGCCCAAACAATCAAGATACAACAATTACAATGGGTCCATAGATTTTATTTTATAGGACTGACGAGGACCCAACAGGACCTTAATTACTCTTTTGCACTCCGGCTGCAATGAGACATGAAAGCATGTGCATACAGTAAAGACAGAAGAAGAAGAGGAAGAGGAAGAGAAGACGACGACGGCAACGACGACGACCGACCGACCGATTGACCAGAGATCTATTTATTGCCCCTCTAAGTTACATTGGACATTTGAAGCAGTCAATAGGGTGTTTCGTTTCGTTGATCATCCGCATTGGATTCATTGCACCTTTTTCTCCCTTATCTTTTGCATCATCATTGTCTCGTTGGGAGATTTGATTTCTGCTCTGCATTTTCTTTCTTCATCCCACCATCCTCAAAAACATATGTCTCGGCATTCGATAATCTGCTGACCTGGTCCTCATCATCCAATCGTCCATTCATCGCAAGCTTTTGCTGTATGTGGGGTCTCCGGGATCCCTAGCTATACAAGCATCAACATCAACCCTGCCAGCAGATCTTGCTTGAATCTCGAATACCTTGAAATAAAAGGAAGGCAAGCATACCGCTTCTTGCGATTTGTTAGTACGTACAATACCGTACTTCACTTCGTAATTCTCGCCTACATGTGTTGGCAATCAGATAAACCTTATTCCTTGGTTATATGCTGCTCAAGCATCTGAAAACAAAAAGAATCATAGTAATCTTCCCAATATTGTGAGTACCAATTCCTCAAACACGCTTCCGTGGCATGGTTGCACGACAAATTGGAGCTTGAATCATGCCCCCTCCTTAAGCCCTACCAGCTTTCCCCTGCCCAAAAGACTTTCTGCATGACTGCTTTGAGTTCCGGGTTATCTGGTGCCAGCGTGATCAGATATCACAATATTATAATATTGTGCCATTGCCTCAGGGAATTCACCAAGGCACTTCATCTCAAATATTACAGTTTGCGACTACTTTCGTTTTACTTCTTCTTATACCTACCTCATTGAGAGACTCCATACACTCATTCCGCATATACATTCTAGGAGATAGCTTTCAAGAGAATTAATCATTAATACACAATATGACAGGCCAAATCTCAATCCCGTACTTCACCAATAGAGGTACCATCTATTATCATCCACCCAATTTCCAAGCAGACAAGACACGTCAACCAACTCTTCCTACTCCACCTTGTCGACCTAGACAGCGCCGACCCCATTCTATACATATCACTCGTTTACCCGCAGGTTTCGTGCCATTTGATCTGCGATCTCCATCGCCTCCGGCAAAGCCTAAAAAACCTTCCCGAACCAAATCCCAACTCAACAAGCTGGCTTCTCGAGAGAGTGCAAAGCGTGTGCTAGGATCGGTTTTCTCGCCGTTCTCATCACCAACTACTACACCACCATCATCTGCCGCACCCTCCACGAGATCACCGAGTCCGCAGATCAGCCGTTCACAGTCAGTACGAACCAATTCGGGAGATCGTCGAAGTATATTCTCTAGAAGGGCTCAATCCAGTTCTGGGTTAGAAGCTGGGGTAGAAGGTGGAATAATGACCGGACCTGGGCCCAGTAATATGGAAGTATTAGACACTGAAAATATACCTCTGAGGAACAGACAGGCGGACCCCGACTTGAGCCTTCAAAGTTGGAAACCGCTTCCAATTGGGAGTATTGGGGAAAATGAAAAACCGGTTGCTTCAGGTAATGGGGTGTCGGTTTACATTCCCTTCGCTGAACCCATTGTTTATCTCAATGGCTTGGATCATGACGGTACAACCCGCAATTCTGAAGTTCCCAGCTCCGTTGCGATGCTCCGTGGCAAGGTACGACTTGACGTTACCAAAAGTGCTAAGATCAAGGCGATCACCTTAACATTCAAAGGAAGAGCACGAACTGAGTGGCCTGAAGGTATGTAATCTCAATGCACTCTACAGATTTGGATCAGAGAAGCTTACAATAGCATATAGGCGTGCCGCCAAATAAAACTGACACCTACCAAGAAGAATCATTGCGAACACAAGTTCTACCATTCTTCAATGCATTGTATGAAGGCTCCGAGGTTGGATATGGCACTCACTGCACATACCATCTTCGGGATAAATCGGGGATAACGAGTATAACGCCCCTGGACTCGCCGAGCTCTGGGATATCGACATTACTCAGCGCGAGAAGTAGAGCGAACACCCTCATTTCATCCAAAGAAACAAAGAGATTGTCACTACAGAATAACCAATCTCGTAGTTTCCAAAAGGGTGATTCACCTAACGGCCCCACGCCTCAACAGAAAGGCTACAAGACTTTTCATCCTGGGGTATACGAGTACGCTTTCGAGATTCCAATTGACAATAATAGTCCGGAAACTACCAAGCTCCCATGCGCTTCCGTAACATGGCAAGTGGAGACGCTGATAGAAAGAGCGGGCGCATTTCGTGCAAACCTCTTTGGAGTCAAAGAAGTACCAGTCATAAGAACACCAAGCATTGAATCTCTGGAGCTAGTTGAACCTATTTCAATCAGTAGGAATTGGGATGATCAGTTGCATTATGACATCATGATCTCTGGAAAATCCTTCCCTATAGGTGCTAAGATTCCTATAGCATTCAAATTAACCCCTTTGGCAAAAGTGCAGGTTCACAAGATCAGAATTTACGTTACAGAGTCTATTGAATACATGACTAGTGACAGAACAGTTACTAGGAAGGATAAGACTCAGAGGAAAGTGTTGCTGTTTGAGAAGTTGGCAGGGCAGCCTGTCTCAAACCAGTATAATACCTCAGAAGTGCGAGTTCTTCGCGGAGGCGAACTCTCTGCCCAAGAAAGAGCTCACGCTCGTGCAACTGCACAAAGGGAAAGGGAGAGAGAAGCAAGAAGGTTGGGCATAGAAGTGGAACCTCTGCCTGCAGAAACCGAAAATATATTAGGTGATATCGATCTTGGGCTTGACTTTCTCGCCGGTCCAACAGAATTGGAGATGTCAGTTCAATTACCAACCTGCGACATGATGGAAAAGGATAAATCAAGACGTCTACATCATGATTGTTCTTGGAAGAATGTTAGGGTACACCACTGGTTCAAGGTAATCTAAATCATTCGATAGCCTCTTGCAAGGTATTTACTAATTCTGCTTTTAGATTTGCATGCGTATATCGCGCAAAGACCCAGATGATCCTGAAAGTAAAAAGCGCCGTCATTTCGAGATATCTATCGATTCCCCTTTCACCATTCTCAGCTGCCAAGCGTCCCAACGACAATTGGCCTTACCTGCATATTGTGATGTCAGCGGTCCCAATACTCGCTCTGATCCTGATCGCCAATGTGGCTGTCCTAATGCGGCCAGGGTAGAAAGTCCGCAAACAACATCGGCATCGGGGGCTTCTTCTCTTGATAATCTGAGGCAGAGTCTTGGTCAGGCGGGGATTGCACGTCCAGAAACCGCTCAAACTCTTACCCGACCTCCACAAGCACATCTTGTAATGAATACGGCAGTTCAACGTCCCATTCACATGTTACGCAACCCAAGTTTTGCTGCTCCTGATTATGAGGCCGAGGAATCCCCGCCACAGATGCCATTGCCAACGCCCCCGCCTATGTATGATCATGTTGTTGGTACACCTAGTGTAGACGGGCTTGCCGATTACTTTACAAGATTGGCCAACTATGAGGATGAATATCATACGGATGACGAAGACGTAGAGCGTGCTTCAAATCGTGGCCGCGTCAACGTTGCCCATCCTAACACGCCGGGAGGACGGATCGCTCGAAGCATGGACATCAATCGTGATTTTATGTTTAATACAGCGATTCTCAATAGCAGAATTAATCGTGGAAGAAATGCAGTTGGAAGTCAGAGCAGAACCCCGAGTCCAACAACTAGGGTGTGAGGATCAGCGTCATAGTTGCACATGATTTTCGGATGGGCTGGATGAACATGCATTGTAGTATGGGATGACGTTCGCTTGCATATAAATCTCTTGAAGAAATGGGGGGAAAAATTGGGCCATGGTGTTTCCGGTATACCCGGTGGGATCACACATTATAATGTTGGATTTAGTCATTCATTGGTCTTGAATGGCGGTGGGGCAAAACTCTATTCTGTGTTATCGGCGCGACTGTTGGTATTTTCTATTTATATACTTTTTGAAGATTGCATTGCAGGGCGGGGCTTCAAGCGGCATGGTTGTAAAATGAACAGACGCGATGAAGCAACATGAGTATTTATGATATGGGAAGGGTTGTAGATATATTATTGATGTAATGGTTTACGCATTAATGACTAGACGATGGGAATAGTGGGACATGAAGATATATTTAGGCATAGATACCAACATTATTTTTACATTATTCAAGAAGTTTGAATTGTATGTTTGCCGTGTCTCTAGTTCTCTGCCTTTTGTTACAGTTCCTATGAAAAAAGGTTAGGAAAATAACGGGGTATCTAACAATCAGGGCTAGCAGATTCAATATTTGAATACTTGAATGAGTATCAATCTCTGAAAAGGATTTGATCATTTAAGTGGATTCATCGCTTTAGACAGAGTTAATACTTCAAATGTATCAATTCTTAAGATGATTTGAATCATCCACGTGATTTACATCTTGTAAACTAATTCAAGAATCAAAAGCCTTTTACTGTTGGATCGTATTTCGAACTATTGAATAGGCTGCAGAAGAAACTCTGGGCATTTACTTCCAGAACACTCCCCATTACTTGACATATTTCCTCACAAGGGCTTCAAGATCTGCATCGGTCTTTTCCTTCAGTCCCAACAGCTCATTATCAGTTTTTTCCATCTTTCCACCATACCCATCACCAAAAATCGAAGTGATAATATACCCAACCATAACCCCAAAATTGATTTCTCCCTTTGCAAGCTTCTCATTCGAGGCGTTGAGAATAGCAGTGGTATCAGCAGGAACTGGTGCCCATGTCTTCTCTGGTGCAACCTTCTTGGCAAGTTCCAGTAGACGATTCTGAGAAGTTTGAACATCTTGGATATATACAGCTCGGTTCTTCGTCTCGTCGAATTTCTCGAGGACGGCTACTACGGCTTTCCCAATGGTTTCTAGGGTGGTGGTACTGAGGAGTCGGTCGCCCCCATCGTAGATGGTAGGTTTTCCGGATGCAGTGTCTAGGAGGAGACCCTTCTCAAGTCCCCAGTCGAGAAACGCTCCATTGCGGACATATGTATAAGTAAAGCTTGGGTTTTTAGCAGCCGCGGCTTCGAGGTGCGCAGCAACGGCTACTTTGTGGCCGAAAACGGGAAGCGCTTTGGTGCGGGGGTTGGAGAGATCAGAGCCGAATTCTGAGGGGAGGAAACGTTTTACGCCGGCGGCGACGGCGGCGTCGACTATGATGCTTTGGCCTTGGAATCCCTCGTTGCCGACGGTGGAGACTACGGCGTCGATTTTTTGGGATTGCAGGGCGGATGTGAGTGAGGAGACGGAGGTGTAATCTACTGGGATGACGGTTACTGAGGGGGGGAATTGGTGACTGGCGGCGGATGTGGAGCGGGTGAGGACGGTGATGTTGAATCTGTTGGATTGGACGAGAGCTTCAAGAACGGATTTTCCAAGGGATCCGGATGCCTGGTTTTGTGTTAGATGATCTCATTCAGATTTTTGGTGATATGGATTAGGTCTACTTACACCCGCGATGGCGACGTTCTTGATAATACTCATGTTGAAGATTTGGTGTTTGAAGTGAATGTTTCTGGGGTGTTTTTGAGTCTTTGATAAATGAGGGCTTCTGAGAAGTTAATCGAATAGATGTATAATTTTATTGATTATTGTTGAGTGCAGGTGTCTTTATACCAGAAGATACTTTGACTTTGTCGTTTATACCGATCCCCACTCGGGAATCACGACATTTGAGGGGAAAGAAGCGAGGTGGAGGGGGGAGCCGTAGTATTGCGTAACCAAACCTGAACAAATACTCTCTTCTGAAGGCCCACTGCTTATAAATCAGAGACATTCCTGAAGAATTCACTGGTTGACTAGAAATGCCGTGACATTTCTACCATCTTCCATCAATCAGTCGGCTTTTTTTGAGGGCGGTACTTTGTAAAGGCCGAAAAGACCGGCTTGATCAATCAACAGTAGACTGATTGTAGTGGTACTGTGGTAGTCGACATTGATACTTCAATGTTCATAAAGTGCTGTAATTGAGGTAAGGACAATCGAAATCATCGGGTACCAGTGTAGGGTTTCTCAAATAAAAAGAATGCCGTCTGGTTTCATATGAAGTCTTGTAAAATGTGAACCGTGCTATAAGGTTCACCGGGAGCTCACGAGTCACTGGGCATCAAACCCACCCAGGCGATGGATGGACCACGTACCAAGTTCAACGTCCATCATAAAATTCACCGAATTGACATTCGACAACCAAATGGTCTTTTGTGCTTGAATATCTTATGATACTTTTGAATGTTCTAATTTTTAATTCTGATTCAATAATCAAGAAATCTTGAAAAAGTTTGGGGGTTTGATGTGTGGTCTATCAGAATCAGAATCCGTGCCGCTGTGCTTGAATTTATTGGTCACCTATGCAAGTCTGCACCCGTTTGTCAGAACAGAGATCCTCCCACCGCGACACCGAGCTCCAATAACAATAATCACGTTCTTAGGATTTCGATCTTTCGTATCGTAATCTGATCACACCATTTCCCCCCTCAGCAGAACTCCGCAACACGCCTCAACATCACGTGCTTGTGGGATTCGATCAGCATCCACCTTAGCTTTCGTCAGCATGAATGACCAAGCTTCATCCAGATGGCTCTGTCAATTTCAAGGCTGCACAAAGTCATTTTCACGAAAAGAACATTTGACTCGGCACCAAAAATCACATTCCGATACCTCTCCAGCCCATATTTGCAGAGTATGTCATAAACAATTCTCCCGCAGTGATGGATTGCAGAGGCATCTTGGACGTCATGGTCAAGAATTCAAAAAGCAAACGGGTCGAAGCAAAAGAGCATGCACGAGTTGTCATGTTAGTAAGATCAAATGCGATGGAAATGATCCATGCTCCAGGTGTGAGAAGAAGAAAATTCCGTGCACGTATGGTTTGCGGCAAGAATCGCCTGCGATAGCTGGTAGGATTGAACCGGATGAAGCTTCTCAAGGAGTCCAGGGAGGAGATATGAGTGATGAGGAGGGATCGGAAATTTCAATGTCCGAAAGTCTACCAGATACCGAGAACTCCGCTGGAATGAGTCTGGGGTCGCGCCAGATCTCAAATCCTATGGAAGCACTTCGCTCCGGTCAAGCGTTTAATGTGGCCCAGGTATCTGATCATTTTCAAACATCCAATCCTATTCAGACATCCAATCCATTTCAGACATCTAGCTTTACCGTCCCAACATTGTTTTCGTCTCAAGCTCCTCATGAACCATCAATACGCACGACGTCGCCCAATTCTTCACTCATCGTTGAAAACTCGAATTCGGTGGGTCGGGGAAGTTCACCTCGAAGAATTGTTGACTGGTCAGATCTACCTCGAGGACTTGTTGATTGGTCAAATCTCAGGATCCAGCAAGATCCACCTAAATCTCGAGAAACGTCCCGAAGTCCTCAAAGGAATGACGAACTTCCAACATCCAAACTCGAACACCTATGCTCACTCGCAAAAGAAACTGTCGACAGGTATCGCGATCTGTATTTTGCCCACTTTCACGATCGCTGGCCTATAATTCATTCCATAACTTTTGAGGAAGAGGAAGGTGCATCCGAGATCTTACTCCCAGCTATTCTGATGATTGGTGGTTGGATTGATGGAACTACAAATTCGAGAGATTGGGCATTGAAAGTTCACCATAGTTTGGTAGAACATATTGTGCCACGTTTGTGTGAACCCAAGGATATAGATACAATGACGCAACATTTGCCCATTGTTCTGTACCAGTGCACCCTACTGAATATCATTTTTGTGTCATACTGCGGGAAGCGTGATGTTCTGGCGAAGGGATTATTTATGCGCAATTTACTTGCTGCTTCTATATACGAGGTTGGAATTTTAACGCGTGGGACCATCTATGTAGACGATAAACCTGGTTTCTTTCTACCATTACATCTGGTTAAGCAACAACAAAGACAGAGGATTGCAGTTGATCTATTCAAAATTGATACATATTTTAGTGTCATGAAGAGTCAGCCACCGTTAATCAAACCAGAAGAACTACACTTCAGTATTCCAGAGACTATCGCACACTGGAATGCCAATGGCCTTCCAATCTGGGAATTCCGTCGACCAGATGAACCGAAATCCAGAAGCCAGCGTTCGATTGACATGATGCTTGAAGAGGTAACCCTAGGAACGATTGAATTTTCGGAGAATGAATCTATGCTAGAAGATGTTCAAATCTGTTTATGGGCGATGCAGTCACAAATTTCACAACTTTCGAAGCAAAGTCAACCTGAGAGACGGAATGAAATGAGTCTAAGTATTCTAAGAGAGTCATTGAAACGACAATTGGAGTCGCTAAAACGTGGTTTCACAAAACTTTCCACCAAGATATCAGGGCCCGAGATGTTCGAACAAGCAGATCATTCCACAGTGCGATACTACTACGGAAGTGAAGATCACGACGAGCCTGGATGGGAACCTATCGTCTCCCGACGGATTTATAGTTTCATATTCGACACTTTTATACTTCACCATCTGTTGAATCTCCAATTGTTCACTGAGACTCAGACAATAAGAATGCTCGCAAAAGACCAGTCACTATCCAGCACCACCCGAGAAGTCTTTAAAGAAGTATATACTCACTCTCACGCCCAACGATTATTAGCAGCACGTACCTGGGCACAAGAACCCAACTCGAGACGAGCCTTATGGCACGCTACTGAAATCCTCCTAAGTCACAATAAACTCAACACAACCCCTTCCCTCGCGAACTTCATCCCTGATCCGATTTCCTACATAGCTTTAGCCTCTGCAGCATTGGTCATTTGGGCCCATTGTATGTACGGTCAAGAAACTTGCAATACTCTCGCATCTGCATCGATTTCGGTTCCTCACAAAGTGGGTATGTCTATCGAGTTGACGAAACTAAGCGAAGTGATAAACGGTTCCTCGTATGATGAAAAGGGGAAAGAGGTATGGATTGAGGGGGGTGCCTGTTTCAGAGCTTCAATTGAAAATGTTCAGTTGTGTAGTTGTAATGTTGGGATTCTAGTGGCGAAGTTCAGGGCTCATTTACCACCCAATTGGGAGGCTATGCAAGATATTGCACCAAATATTTTTGGATTATCTTAAAACGAATGACCCGGGGGCACCCAAAATGTTTTTTTTTTGCAGCTGTGCGACCAAATGCTCCAGATCACGAGAATATCACATGGGAGAAAATCTGGCTGGTTCAGCCCAAACCAGCAATTAAGAAGCACCCCGAAGACATTACAAGCCCTCCCGAGACACACCCCGCCACAAACAATATTGGAATATGATACGTCCCAATGACGCGTTGCCAAACTTCTGATTCTGTCCCGAATTTGTGCTACTGTCTCTGCTTTTGTCTCTGCTTTGTGCTCCTGGTACCGCCTCTGTCTTAATGTCCGAATTACATGGATGAATATATGTATACTGAGCACCGTATACAATATCGATAGTGGTGAAAGTACCTGGTTCTTGTATCGCCAAATATATGTATGCGAAATACTGGAGAAGACAGATGTGTTCCTCGTACATGCATGTTCGACAATAGGTAAAATCGTATCATTGACTAACTAATAAAGCAAATGATGCAGGAAAGAATCCAACCTTCAGATTCATGAATTACTCCGTATCGAAACAGCCAATCATAATTTTTCGAAGCGATGTGCAACGAAGCGCTGTGAGCCGTGAGTTTGTGTAACAAATGCAGCCTCGTGCGTGTACTCCGTAGAAATACTGCACCAAAATCTCACTGCTTACAGTAGCGTCTCTTCTTTGAATTCACGCAAAAGTACCCACCAAAATCCCTATCTTTATGTAAGTATATTACTTCATGCATCATTTCATTAGCAGCTTCTTGGTGCCATGGATTAACAGCAAATCGAAAGATTTTACAGGAAGACAATGCCATAAGAATTTAGTGTAGAAGTAGATTGGGAAAAAGGTCAAATATATATATGACCTTCACTACAACAATCTTTTTCTCCAAAGAATACATTGATCGTAGGAGTAAAAGATGACGGGATTCGATGAAGCCGATCTGGTGGTAATTGGGGCAGGTAAGAGTTATCTGACCGAAAGATATAATGTCAGTCGACTGATTTGCATAACAGGTTGGTTTGGCCTCGCCGGCGCAAAAACCTTTCTCCAAATTCACCCGGACGCAAAGATCATTGTACTAGCCGATAGTGCAACGATTGGAGGTGTGTGGGCGAAGGATAGGTTATATCCGGGATTGAAAACGAACAATATTCTAGGAGCGATAGAGTACAGCGAGTTTCCTATGACAACGGAGAAATATGGTGTTAAACCTGGCGAGTATATTCCTGGATCAGTCATTCATCAGTACCTCGAAGATTTCGCAAAGGAATATAATGTTTACGATAAGATAAGATTCGAGAGTAGGGTCTTATCAGCTGAGCATCAAGATGGAGGTGGTTGGATTGTCATGGTTGCTTCCAGTGTGACTCCTGCAACTTTCGGGGAATATAAGATATCCACATCAAAACTCATCGTTGCGACAGGGCTCACTTCACAGCCATTTATTCCCCCACTTCCCGGGAACGAGAGCTTGACAGTACCTCTGTTCCATGCGAAAGAATTTCCAAATCACTTAGATACATTGAAGACGGCCAAAAACGTATGCGTTTTCGGAAGCGCGAAGTCCTCGTATGATATGGCCTATGCATATGCTTCGAAAGGAATTCACGTGGACTGGATTATCAGAGAATCAGGCCATGGTCCAGGATGGATGGCCGAATCTTATGCCACACCTTTCAAAATTTGGATCGAAAAGATGGTCAATACCAGGGCTTTGACTTGGTTTAGTCCCTGTATATATGGCGACTATGACGGCTATGGCACAATCCGCTCCTGGCTGCACGGTACTGCGGCTGGTCGTTGGTTTGTCGACAAGTATTGGGAGAACTCAAGTAATGAGATAAAGACGGTAAATACTTATGATGCACATCCAGAGACAGCCAAGCTCAAACCTTGGTCGAATTCTTTCTTCGTTGGATCGATGCTTTCGATTCTTAACTACGACACGGATGTCTTTGAGCTTGTTCGCAACGGCACAATCTCTGTGCATATCGGGGATATTGTAAACCTAAGTATGAATACCGTGAGCCTGTCAAATGGTGACAAAATACAGACTGATGCCTTCATCTGTGCCACCGGATGGAAACATACTCCACCATTAGAGTTTCTTCCCAAAGGAATTGATCTCGGTCTTCCTCATACACCAAATTCTGGCGAGCCAAATTCATTTTTAGAAAGAGCCGATGAGGAAATTCTCACCAAGTTCCCAAGACTGAGAGATCAGCCAATTTCCAGCAAGAAAGCGAAGCCAATGGAGGGAGCCCCTGAAGGAAGACTTGAGCCATTTAGACTCTTCCGCTTCATGGTTCCGCCTGCTTTTGTAGAATCTCGAGATATCGCTTTCATGGGATTCATGGCATCGGTCTCCACGTCATTTCTATCTCAATTTCAAGCACTTTGGGTAACTGCATTTTTCAACAACAAAGTCTCCATTCCAGCTGACATGGAGTATCAAACCGTATTGCACAGTAGATTTGGAAAATGGAGATATCCTTCAGGTTTTGGCGCTAGATATCCTGATACCGTCTTTGATGGGTTGCCATATTGTGACATGTTGCTCAAGGATATGGGATTGAAGAATCATAGAAAATCTGGATGGTTTTGGGAAATCTTTGAGCCGTATAATTCGAAAGATTATATAGGTGTGGTGGATGAATTGAAGGAGAAAATAAAAGGTTGAGCAGGTTAAGGGATCTTAGAGCTTATATTATTATATTGATAGAGAAGAGTCCAATGGGACCGGTTTCCCACAAAGGCTCAGCCACAATTGTTTAGCCACAACACCATCAGGCTTCCTTATATATTCACAAGCTGATAACGCTTGCGTCAGCATAAACCTGAAGTTAAATCTATATAACCATCACTTCAATCCTTCTCATCTCTTATCTCTCGAAACTTGCGTCGTTACATTTATTGCATCGTACGGTTGCCTACAAGATCTCAATAAATCACCAACCGCATCACGTGAACCTACCGATTCATCGACAACTACCTCAGCGACATCACCCAAAAATGGTTCGCTTCCCTGCCGACAACAAAATTCAGATCCCCGAGCTCCCTGATACTGAAAGCCCCCCCGCTTACACTCCCATCTATACTCCCGCCGAATCTATCGCCTCCACCGCACCCCCGGATTTCTCCTTTCTCCCATCAGCTCCATCCTTCTTCCCTGATCCACTAATATCCAACCCCAGCCCCAACCCCATTCCCATTCCCACATCCGACCCCATCTCCTCCTCGCGCCCCGTCTCCCTCCCCGGTCCCCTCAAAATCCTCGACTCAGTCACCGCTTCCTCATCCGTAACACTATACCATCACGTAACCGTAAGCGGCCCCCTCAAAAGCAGCTCCAAAGTGCATCTATACGATGACGTAACCATCGAAGGCGATATCAAAGCGAGTTCGGCTATAACACTCGATGGCGGGGAAGGAAAAGCAGGAGTGAAGGTTTTGGGCTCGGTCAAGGGTAGTTCGAATGTGGAGATGAAGGGGGATGTGTATGTAGAGGGAGAGGTGAAGAGTAGTTCGAAGGTGTTGATGGAGGGTGTGGGGGGATTGGTGAGGATTGGGGGACGGGTGAATGCGAGTGGGGCGGTGACGGTTAGAGGGAGGGTGGAGGTGGGGGAGGTGCACAGTAGTGGGAAGATTGTCGTTGAGTCGTTGGAGAAGCAGAAGATTATTATCGAGGGGCTGGATTCGAGTGGTGGGATGGAGATTGAAGGGGATGTGGAGGTTCGGTGAGTAGATTGTCTGATTGTGTGATGGCTAATACCTAGGCTGACGGAGATTAGGAATGACCTCAAGGCAAATGGAAAAGTGATTATTAATGGAAAACTGCGTGTCTATGGCAATTTCACAGTTAATGGTAATGTCAAAGTTCAGGCTGGTTCGGAACTTATTGTGGATGGGAAGAGGACCATACACGGGAAATTGGAGAATGTGTGAGAGTCATACTAGCCTTCTACCTTCATTTTATACAGCTCTTATGTTCAGTGAAATCTTTTGAGGGCAGAAATTACATGTACCAAGTTGAGCTTCAGACCTGCGAACGCAATTCGATCGGTCGTTATAATATTGAATACCATTCTACGGATCATTTGATGGACTAGATTAAAAAGCGTTGATAATCATGAAAAACCATTGTTCAGTAATCTATTGTACATTGGAATTCCAACTATGGTATCTAATTTGGGCGCCTCTTGTATAATTCCCAACCCAGCAAGTACATGCTGACTTCCAAAACTCCAAGCATATCCCATACCATTTAAATGGCAGTACATTTTTATCATTGCGTGTGCGTCCCATTCTTTCCATTTCCATGTGTCAGATCAGAAACCCAACCTTTGAAATCGTCTAGCTGCCCTTTAAACCATGCCCACCAATTTTTCTCATCTTCTGTCATACCATCCTCGTCTCCTACTACTGGCCTATCCACATTTGGATCTGCTGAATCTTCAGGTGTATCAACGCCTACCATATGTGGAGGAGCCTCGTTAGGATCCGCTGCCGAACTAGCTTCGATTGGTGAGATAGACAGAGTTCCATTGATTGGAGCGTCCAATTTTGACGGGATCGGCTCTGGATCAGCAGGTTCGGGAGGAGATGATTCAGGCGAGTGCAGCCCGATAGGCTTGAGTGGGAGACGCAATGTACCATTATTGGATTTGGGTGTTAGGCCGAGAGAGTCACAAATTATATTGTATACCTCAATGTTTTCTGTAGCATGTTAGTTTAAACCTACCTGAAGAAAATGGTAGTCAACTTACGAAAGGGTTCAACACGACTATTTGGCTCGTGTGGAAAAGCGGGACCTCTAGCGATGAAAATGGCTCTCATGAGTGGGTGTTCGTGATCATAACCATGCAACCCTCGAGGATGATAGTCAATGCCTTTTGCCTTTCCTTCAACTACATCGAATTCATCCTTCGTGACAATCGCCCAACCAGTCTTTGGGACAATCCATAGGGGAGCGATTCGCTCATTCTTAGAGAAATGATAACGTTCAGGCATATTGACATCACGTAGGTAAACCTCAAAATTGGGATTCGTAGTAGCTTCTGCAGCTAGGGTATCGTAAAGACTCTGAAGATGCGCAGGATCTTTTGGCCTAAGTCCATATAAAGGCCAGCCATCAATGTGCTCGATTAGACTAGTATCAATAATATCTTCTAGTTGAATAAGGCGATTTGTGTCCGTAGTAGCCATTCCATGATCTGAAACAACGACAACGTTAACAATGTTTGTTAAGTTTCTTGCCTCTAGCCCCTGAAACAATTGATCGAGCATAGTATCAACATCTGATATAGTTGCCCGGATTTCAGTGCTATTTGGGCCATAAAGATGTCCATGTTGATCAACATTGGGCACGTATGCTGCGATGAGTTGAGGTCTCATGTCAGCTATTTCTGCTTGACTATCTTCTTGACCAGGCTTATCCAAAAGCTCAAGTACTCGGCTGACCTTTTTTGGCAGCAATTCTTTCCCATTGTATTTATCCAAGTATGCGGGTTCTACATCCATAATGTGTGCCTCGCTCCCTGGCCACATATGAATGGCAGTTCTAATTCCTTGATTTTCAGCAGTGACCCAAAGAGGTTCACCACCCCACCATTTCTTGTCCATCGCTTCAGATTTAGTGTAGTAGAATTCTTCTTGTAATTCCTTGTCCCAAAATGTATTCCCCACAACCCCATGTGATTCTGGGTAAAGACCAGTGACCAATGTGTAATGATTTGGGAAGGTAACAGAAGGAAAACTAGGCATCATGTAGACGGGCGAAATTCCTTCCTCAACAAAAGCGTTCAATCTAGGAGTGATACCCCGCTTTAAGAAATCAGCTCGAAATCCGTCCAAGCTTATCAAAATCGTCGTTGGGGCGAATAAAGCCGTGCCATTGCTCAGAATCTTTTGATCTTCTTTCGTGAAACGTGCTTTTATAGAAAGTTTCTTTGCTACCAATAACAGAGCCGCAAACCCGATTATAATCAGAAGATATATAGCACACCAAGCCCACCTCGATTTCCTTCGCTGTATTTTCTCGTCCTTTATGCTGAGCAACCCACGTCTATCGGCATCATCGCTCTCGTCCGTTTCACTGCTTGAACCTGTCGCACTGCCTTCTTTCATGCGCCCCCCTTCCATTTCAATCATTAACTCTCCATCTTCGCCATAGCTTGCATCCTCCATCAATTTCTCCTTCTTCCTTTGCCTTCTCATCCTCCGCTGGCGTCGTTTATCTTCCAGCTCAACTTCATCATCTTGGTCTGCGGAACCTTCATCGCCGGCTCCAGGCAACAAAACATGACTCTTGCTCCATAGGCCTCTGAGTCCCGAACTTATTCCTTCCAATGCGCTTTCTCTCCTCCTCCCGCCTTGTCGATTTCTTTCTAAAAGCTCATCCCTTTCCTCCTCCTCTTCTAAAACACCTTGATCATATTTCCTAATTTCTGCAGACGTTCGTGCCCCCTGGAGTACCTTATCATCATCACTGTCATCGTCATGATCACTGCGCTCGGAATGTATAGAAGGTGCATCGTCGTCGTAATCAGAAGGAGATAATAATGAAGCGTCCCGGCCGGCGGGTTTCCGAAACTCTTTGGATGACATTGCGCCTAGAGGTCAATACTCATATAAAAAGATGAGTGCGTGCCCTTCCTATCATGATTGTTGTGAGCACACCACAATGTTTACTGAGGGTAGAAACAATTGAAGTGTTCTAGAAGCTTGAATGTTCGAAGCTTGCCAGGAAGGCCTGTCGAAAGATGCATTGTTGCATTTGAGCCTGACTAATCAGGCATAATTAGTCAGGCATGGATGCCCAGGTGTACTCACATTTTCTGTCTTGTACTACCTACCTTGGGTTACCTACCTAGGTACTCTGATTACCTCAAGAATCCTTTCTATTACAACGCAAGTGATTTCGAATGGCCCAGCTGGTATAGACCAATGATCGCATGTGCGGTGTGGGAACATGATGCGAGAATACTCAATTAACTGCTGCTTTGGAATAACGAGGGGGAGAGGGGCCGATGAAAGAAGTAGTATATTATCTCCCAATTTTGGTGAAACTATGAAGCATCCACCATCGGGCTCATCAGATGTTGAATTTCACCATACTAATTTTGAGATCTACCATATTTTCTCCGAGTGGGGGTTTTCCGCAGCACAAAATGCTTTGCTCACGTTGCTCAACATTATCTTCATTTTCGTCGTTACTTTGTATTCCCAACCTATCATGACACCCCATCACCATTAGATTATTCCCATGTCCTTCTATCAAGTTCTATGAGACCAAGTGGGATGCAAGTAGGATGATTTCGAATTTCTATTCATCAAAAGCCTGGTGGTAAGCCGCATTGGCGCGTCCACTTTTGCGCGAATACATGGAAACTTGAAGGGAGTTGTCACGATGAGGGATTTTATATCCAACTCGCATAGCAAAAATCCCTCAAGCTTTACTTGCAGATCTCCATTGTAAGCTGAAAGCGATATCGCTCCCAGGAGGAGACAAAGAGTATATTTTCCTTCTCACCTCATGCTCTTGATCCAAATCCAAATATCTCTCAAATCTTCACCAGAAAGATCTCTTATACGAAAGTCTCCTTCCACTCGACTCATCTTTTTATAAAAATCAGAGCACAAGAACAATTGACATGGAGCCAGTCTCCTGTATGGTATTTGGAATTGGTGTCTTTGTTACTATGATCTTTTTGCAACTCATGCAAGAGAAAAACATCTAATCATTAAATCTTAATACCTACGTATATTCACGGTTCCTAATTTCTTAACAAAAGTCAATGCTAACACACTTCCAGACCCAAAAGCTATCACTGAGTTACTGTCGAGGTTCCAGGAGCCTGACTTCCTGCTATCACAGCTTTCTTCTCGAAAGAACTCGGCCTGTTCTTTCCATCGTCTGAACTATCTTCGACGCCTTCCACAATATCTTCTGGGTCTCTACCAATCATATGATGCTAGGTTTGCCCGTGTTAGCCTTCGTGGCTGGTATGTTGGTATGGGACGTATGTAACTTACCTCAACATTGATCACAGGTCCTTTGAACCATTTATGTGCTGACACAAACCACCAGATAATTACCATACTCATTGCTGAATCCATTATTAGCCGCCGAAGATGGTTACAATAGAACAAGATTCAAGAAAACTTACGTCCAAAATATACAGCCACCGTCCAGTTCATCAAGGATGCAGTAAGATTATTGCCTCTGTAGGCCGGAAAGCAGAGAATTGGCATCATCACAAGGATGAAAGAAGAGGCAGCTATTCCAATTGGCTTACTGAATTTGCCAAGATGCCATGGTCCACGTCGAAATCTATCGCCGACAAAGAATACTCGAATGAAAATAGGGATGGTAAAGGCAACATAAGCTGCGATGGCACCGACGGAGAAGATCGCACCAATGGCTACTGTGCCGCCAAATATCAACAACAGGAGAAGGCAGCCTATTGCTGTGTTGAACCATACGGCGTTGACAGGCGTATAAGTATACTTATTGATTCTCTTCATCCACCAAGAGCACGGGAAGCAATCATCTCGGGCATAAGCGAATGTTACCCGAGATGCGGCAACCATACATCCCTGACCCATAAAGAATCCACACATAATAGTGATAGAAAGAACAGCGAGCGCAATCTTCTGTGGCATCACTTGAACGAGATAAGATGCCCATGGCTGTCCGAGTGGCGAATCAAGAACCTCCGTTATATCGATGACAGTATATGCAACGACGAGTTGCAAGGCCCATCCCATAAGACCTCCAATTCCACTTGTCAGGACGATGGCGCGTGGAGCTGCGATGCTGGCGTTACTACATTCCTCCGAAAGATGGAAGGGGGCATCATATCCAGACATCGTCCAGATAATGGCAATAAAAGACATCAGGACTGCGATTCCATCTGGCCAATCAGTGCCATTTTGAATTGACCAGACCTGCTTCGAAGGAAAAAACTTTGGCGTTGTGGCAGTTCCGGTGACCGATGCGGGAATCATGATGATTACCACCACCAAAGCGATCATATTTAACGTCGATCCAAACGAGTTGAACTTTGCAATCCATAAAGTCGGCATACTCGATATACATGCATGAATGATCATGACCAAGACAGTCAATAAGAAAGTTTGATATTCTGTTGGCTCATATTCGGGATGGGTGATGGAGGCGGCAGCAAGAGTCATAGCAGCTAGCGCATAGTCAACACTGGGTGCTCCTGTGATTTGAACCATCCAATTGGACCATCCTGTAATCCAAGCCGCAAATGGACCCCATCCTGGAGGTGCCAATACTGCAGCAGCATAATACAAGCCACCACTTAAAACCTTTAGCGTTCGCATCTTTAAACATCATCGAAGAATACTCACCTAGTTGGCATGCTCGAACATAATTCCGCCATTCCCATAGCGACACACTGAATGAAAAACCAACTAATCAACCATCCCCAAACCATTCCTCCAGTCCCAGCATAACCCATTCCATAATACAACGTGCTTGCGAAACTCGGCAACAATCCCAACACAGCGAACGAAACACAAAAAGTTGTCCATAAGGAGAACTCCCGTTTAAATTCTTGTTTATAACCCAAAGCCGTCAGCGCAGCTTCATCCGCGCTCATCCCTTCGAGATCTGGAACATCTCCCACTGGCAACACCGTTGTAACAGAGGGACGACGTATCAGATCATTATGAGCCGACGCATTGCTTTTCGTCTGCTTCAAAGTGGCCATCTTCAATCTGGGGATGATTGTTGTAGAGTGAGAGAAGATTGAGAGGACGTGGCATATCTATCTATGTAGTACACGGAAGTTTATCGATTGGTAGCAAGGCATGACGGGGTTCTATATCAAGGGTGTTTGTTCATAGGGCGGAAGGGGTCGCACAACAGCTATAAGATCTAATACTTGATAAGGAAGGTTTAGCCCGAACCCTGCTATCAGGAAGTGGCTTCGGGTGGACTTATAATTTTGGTTTGATTTCCCTTTCTTTTACCTTGATCTGGATTTTATTTGGTCTTTTTGTATACTTCTAATATTTTCCTAATGGTTGGGTTTTCTGTCTCTTTCATGTTTGTATTATATAGAGAGGTGCATGATCAAGCCTCGACTCCTGTCCATAAACTTCTTCATCTATCAAAAAATGATCAACAAATATCATGGGAAGAGAATATTCTGTATTGCGACGACAATGTTAGACCAATAGTAAAACTGCCCGCAACCATAAAAGATACACCACCAAGTGCTTATCTTTTATCTCGCACCAATTAACCTGCCTTGTCATGCTTATCGCTCCTGCAAGTATGCAGCTTCGAGTTTGAATTCCGGGATATCTCTTGGAAGAGCTCTTGTCCGATCTGATGATGCGGAATTGAAGAACGAAACATATTTTCCCTTACATCTCATCTTCTTTTGCCAAGATATCGTTACTTGGTGTAACAATAACATCCCTTTCCTACCTCCATGGTTCCAACTTAACTACATACGAATCTATATCATAAATACCATCGCCCTCCCCTCCCTTCCCCATTGCCAACTCCACCTCCCGCAAAAATGTGGGGAAAGATAACCTCCCTCAATTTACGTAACCCTCGCCTATCGATATCAATATTGAAAATGATATCAAGACATCAACGCTCATCCTTTTAAACCCTCAACTTCATATCATATCAAATGAGATAAACCCTCCGCTCGCAGAGTCCCAACTATGCAGACGGGCACACTCGTAACCAAAGGATATTTGGTGGGGATTGGGGATACAGGATCAATCGCAACGGCCCGGCCGATACAATCCTTGCATTCTTTTTAACTGATATCGATGCGTGATGACGATCTGGGAAGATGGGAAGATATCTTAATGGTACGCGTATACCTGGAAACTGTGGATCAAGCGACCAATATGTGAACTGACAATGGCGATGGGGTTATAAAACCATATCATCCCCGCGTGTTAGATATCTAGATGATGTGAAATCGAGCTCTCAATTTCAGAAAATCACTCATTGCAAAGGGCTAGCTCAAGCTCAAGCCCAGGAGCCCGAACTTCTCTTCGTCATTAGAAATACCACCAACAATCGAAAAGCCCTGATGCGCCCCTCCCGCCCCCCTCTTCCTCTTAACCACTGCAAGAACATCCCTCATTTCCCTCATTTCCCTCATCTTCCCAAGATCTGAGGGGCCCGCGTAAGGATTCGGGATAGAATTCTTTGATGCTTAGGGATCCTGCGGCTTATCTCTTAGAGATGGTGATTTCTTGGTTCATGATGATCCCCACGGATGTGATTCCATCAAGGAGAATCATCCAACACCATCCGTTTCATCGTAAAATCTCATGTTAGCGAAATCTAATCAAATTACAATATACTATAAAGGCGTCTCAAAGCCTCAAAATGTTGTGAATTGTTCCTCTCTGTAGGTACCAATAGCATATTCGGCCGCCCTTTTCAAATAGATATTCCTAACTTGCCACAATTCTTCAATCCCTTATTGTCATTCCGACTTTGCATAGACTCTTATGTAAAGATTAGCTCCGCCGCCCGCATTTAAAATACATTCGAATTTGATTGTTCCAGAACTGACGCATTTTTTTCAACCAGGTTGCTAATCTTATCGTCCTAGACTGGGCTCTGCAGTGTCCATTGTTGAAGGGCTTTAGTCCATAATTATTGAGGGGATGTAGATTACTGCTAGCACCCTGCATCCTTAAGGGATTTTATGATGACGTGTTATGACCATTCGAACTTCAAGTCTACGCACTAATGCAAATTTGAGATTCAGTATGTAAAGGTGTTCAAAGGGCAAGAAAAAACGATGCCAACTCTCCTGCAAGGAACCCTTTAAAATACACGTCAAGCAAATGGACTTTCGATATCATCAGTTTACCTACCTAGCATGGTGTTAAGCGTGCTAAAGAAGCTTGCTCTTACGTTAGATTAATTGAGACACTTACAATGTTTGAATTCAGAGAATGAGTAATTATATTTGACCAAAGAAATTTTGTGCTCCAAGTAGACGGAAGGGTGTAGTCTTCGAGGAGTACTACCAAAGTCTGAAAGCAATGTAATATATGACCAAATGCTAAAGTCATGAAACGGTGTTGCAGGATTTGCTAGGGGGTACGGCACATATACATGTGAGTCAAAAACTGCGACGCTCTTGAGACTTCAGGAGTATGTGTATATTCGTGAGTATATCTTCACCAACAAAAAGCTCTCTATGCATCAACTTGCAACTAGCAATTCTTGTTGTCCACACATAAAGCACGCATCGAAAGTAGTATAACGAAGAAGTGTTTGAGACTTAGATCAAACGTTACGATTGTGCAGAGCATGCCGAGAAAGCTCAGATATCAACTCAATGACTCAACAACTGAAAGACAATCGAAGGAAGGGTGCACTACAGTCCGACGAGAAAGGTTCCCTCTTTCTAAGACTGCAATAGATAGATGGAATTCGGCAGTCACTGGCCTGCCAATATTCAAGGCATCGATTTGGTTAATTCTTGTATGATTCTTTTCAGATCTTGCAGAAAGTGTTCAGCCCTCAAACGACGGTCCCTCTGAATCCCAAGTATACCAATGGTGCCGGTGATCGGTCGATACACATTAGCATGGGCACAAGAAGTACACTACTTCGTCAGTCGTGGACTGACTTATATTGTCCTTGAACAAGGCTATGGTTCATTTCAACATGCCAAACCAAACCATCACGTTTGTCCAATCAATGGCTATTAACATTCTCAACACAACTGGAGCGCATGTACAACTTAGGGTAAGAGATATCCAGATCTAACAGACTGCCGGAGAACTTCCAGATTAGGGGAAGTATGTGACTTTTCATCCATCAGATGCCGAAACATGCCCTGCTGTAGCGACCTTCAATATCTCCTCCTCCAATCCCTTCACCAGTAATACCTCGATTCCCGCTTCCTCCAGTCTCCTTCTCCCTTCATTCTCACCCACAAATTTCTCTGGCTCTTTAACACCCACCACAACCTTTCGAATACCCTTTCCACCTTCACCTAACTTCAAGATCCTTTCTAAACAACTCATGTTCCCACTCAACCTCTTCGCGCATGGTTCCATTGTAGTATATAATATCGTATGTTCCGGCAAAACATCTGCTAACCGTTCTTCTGGTATATCATGAGCCTGTGAGAGTTTTATGAAGCAGCATTGTTCTGCGTGTGTATTGCCAGGACATTCGAGTGTGTAACCGGTCGACAAAATCGTGTTCGTTGAAGCATTGAGAAGTAGTGCGCCGACGCGAAAATTGGTAGGTTTAGGTGGTGAGAGTTGGGCTAAATCGAGAGCTTGGCGGAGATAAGTGAGATGGACCTCTGGGTATATATTTCCTATTTCCATTTTTTTAATAATGCTTATTGAATGTTGCATTTCTTTGGTTTGAGCTTGAACCAACATATTCAAATAATTATCGATGTCAATCCCACCATGATTCTGCCATTTTAGACGTCGTCACCGCCTTGTCCGGGGGCCTTCTTTTAGACCCCCCTAGACCGCCTTCCCTTAAAACACAATGTTGACCCCTGAAAAATCCAAGGGTAATTATTAATAATTGTCAAGCCGTGAATTTGCGTCGAAAATCCAGCGATGAGTGATGAGTTAAATTGGGTCACCTACGATTACGTCAAGGAAGCGAATTGCATGACAGAAAGAAGCCAGTAGGATTACTTTGATACTCTTTGCCTGCATCAATCGACAACGTTCTGTCGTCATTCATTATCTTAGATTCAATACAATTTCAAATATCCATATAATCAGAAAGGTTTTGGCCCAAACACCTATTGTGTGCTCGTGCTCGAATATCTGTTTCCATCGCGACGACCCTAACTTTTGGTTCACCCCCCCGGGAGAGAGCGGAATCTTAGCAATCGGGCAAAGCAAAGAGGAAGTGACCACACATACAAATTGTTCGCAGCCCCTATCTACTTACACAAGCTTTCAAAAATCACTGGATTCATGGACTCCGAGACAAAATGTCTGACGCAGAACTGCCGAACATCAAGGTGACAGATGAGCATTTGAAGAGTAGCATGGAACAACAGCAAGCTATTGGGTCACCAACGACTGAAGGAGGCATATCACCCAGACCACACTCTGCAACTTCATCGGAAGGTAGGGCAACTTTTCTGCATATTGTGATATTCAGTATTGGTCATAGAATACTCCGATGAGATATCATGGTGTTTGGGGCTGTTATCGCTGCTTATTAGATACAATGTGCTGATGAAAGTTTTATTTCCAGACAATGGGCAGTCCACAACTTCCAAGAAATCTCCAATAAAACTTATTCGAAATGTCGCGGTCAAAGAAAACGGGAGCGAGACGGCATCTGCGCGACCTTCTACTGCTATTGACCCTCTATCACATGTATGCGACTTGATTTCTCTCTGCGAATAACCATATCAACTTGCAGCCCACAATTTGCTGACCAGACATGTAGCACATTCTGAGACGCACGAATACCGAGAATACAATACCACAAAAACTTAGAAATGCCCCTACTTCAGGGAGCGTTCTTCCAGATCTCGTGGAGCCAGGGAGTCCTGAAACAGGTTCTCCCGGTAGACAATTGCCCCCAGAGGTTCGCAGCGACAGTAACTTGGCGAAAGACAAAAAGTAAGTTTGCATTTGGTACAATCGGACATAGAGAGCCGTGCTTGCGGACCTGCGTACTGTTTATGTTGGCGGAAGTTTGATAGTGATCATCTTCTTGGAAGCTAATCAGCAAATCATATAGGAAAGGAGTCTCGTTTTTAAATCGTTTCAATATATTAGGGGGAAAGAAGAATGAGGAGCCTGAGATGGAAGATGACGAGTCAGAACTGGGCGATCTACGTACCGAAGGCATGAATGCTCATGTCTTTTCCTCGTCGATAGGTGCAAATGGTTATATTCCGAGACATAAGGAGCCACCACGATATATCAAAGTCCGAGCCCATCATAAGAAGACTATGGAGTTTAATCGCATGTTTTTAGCCCAGGAATTGAGCGGCACAAAATTTTCATCAAGGGACGAGAGTGTACAAAGTTCGACAACTTCAGAACATCCCAATAAGTTATCGAAACCGCCGAGGTCGAACGGTGCGGTGTGGGCAGCCGAGTTCAGCAAAGATGGAAAGTATTTTGCTGCGGCAGGAAAGGATCGGGTGGTTCGAATTTGGGCCGTAATATCGACTGCGGAAGAGCGACAAGCGCATGAATGTGACGAGGATGGTGAAAAGTTGAGCGCTCCTGTCTTCAAATCTAAGCCAGTACAGGAATTTGAAGGTCACACTCTGGATATTCTAGATCTGAGTTGGAGCAAGAACAATTTCTTATTGTCTTCTTCAATGGACAAGACCGTACGATTATGGCATGTGACCAGGCCGGAATGTTTATGTACTTTTAACCACAAAGACTTCGTTACGTCGATAGCATTTCACCCGCGCGACGATCGCTTTTTCTTGGCTGGGTCACTGGATTCAATTCTTCGACTTTGGAGTATTCCCGATAAAAGCGTTGCCTTTTGGAATCAATTACCAGGTCTCATAACGGCTGTCGCGTTCAGCCCAGATGGTAAGACCGCTATTGCTGGCATCCTTAACGGGATTTGTTTATTTTACGAGACCGAAGGCCTGAAGTACCACACTCAGATTCATGTCCGATCGTCACGAGGAAAAAATGCAAAAGGAAGCAAAATCACCGGTATTCGCACGATTGTGTATCCTCCTGATGACCCGGAAGGTGAAACAAAGGTTTTGATCACTTCCAATGATTCTCGAGTTCGAATGTATAACCTTCGAGACAAAAGTCTGGAAATGAAGTTTAGAAGTCACGAAAATGCTTACAGTCAAATCACCGCACAATTCAGTGATGACGCGCAATATGTTATATGTGGTAGTGAGGACCACAAGGCTTACATCTGGTCCCTTGGGGTCACGGACAACGAGAGCAAGGATAAAAGACCTTGCGAATTTTTCGAGGCGCATTCCGAGGTTGTCACGGCCGCCGTGATGGCACCGATGAAATCTAGAATCCTTCTCAGTGGTTCCGGAGATCCCCTCTACGATTTGTGCAATCCACCACCTGTGACTCTATTGAGTAGAGAAGAATCAAATCTCCCCTTGACCCCTCGTACAACTAATGAGGCGGGAAACCATGATTCTGGGACTGTTTCCCTAGATGATATTCAGGAATCTCAAATCAAAAAACCCGAGGAATCACCCGCTTACCTTGCTAGGGCTAATCACAATGATGGCAATATTATTGTGACCGCAGATTACCTTGGTCGCGTGAAGGTCTTTCGACAAGACTGTGCCTATCAAAAACGACGCAATGAACAATGGGAAACTTCATCTCAATTTTCCAAGAAGATGCTCGGACGAAGCAGCAGCATAATGACAGGGCAAAGCGGTGGATCCCATTCGCGACGGACTTCCATCTCCCAGAGCTCCATCTCAGGCCCCGTCACGCAATTTGATGATAGTATTCTCGACTGGCGCAAGTCCATTTCCCAAGAACGACCCAAAACGTCTAGTTCTCACACCAGACCTTCTTTTTTTAACAATCATGGCAATCGCAGCGTCTCGCCCGGTAAATTCAATCGTGCCCCTTACTCCTCATCTTCCTCCGCCAATCTCGCGAGCGCCAGTCGTCAACTCCAATATGGTTTCGTTGTACCCACAACTACAACAACTGTTAGCGGTGGTCATGGTCCCCCCTCCATCGCTACAAGTAGCCCCCCTCAATCAATTTTCAAATCGCGATCAAACCAGCCTCTCCCAAGTCAACCGCCAACCCCATCCTTCAAACTCAATCCTGCATCTCCTCCTTTATCGTCGTTGAATGGAGACAGCAATGCCAATGCGCTCAAGCTAGAGTCTTTAGGAAAGTCCTATCAGTTCTGGAACGTTGGAAATTGGAAAAATAACTCAACCGCGGACCAAAACATGAACAAGTTAGGCCCAGAACTACTTCGACCTGGCACTTCATCTCGCGGAAACAGCATTATCTCGAAATTAAGCGATGAAGCGAATTCTGAACTAACAGATGATGATCAGGGTTTAGAAGGCGAGGCTAGCGATGGCAGTGATCAGATGGTTGCGTGTACGAAGTGCGGGGGGAAAGATTTTAGAGCTAAGAAAGTTGGGATGGGCGTAGGCAGGGCTCAAAAGTTGGTATGTACGAAGTGTGGGACAGTAGGAGGGTGAGCGAGACTGTAAGATTGGAAGTTCTTGAGTCGAAGAGCATGTTAGTACGCGGGGAATAGAGAAGGGGTCAATTAGAGCGTGCTAGGCAAATTCTTGATTTGACATATTATACCACTTGAAGCGAGAGGGGGTTTTGAACGGCCTGTATTGGTAATTTATTGTATAGCATTTTGAGCATAGCATAGCATTTGGTGTTGGATTCGGTGTTTGGATACCTCCAGGGTATTTTTAACACCCTCCATACGGAATAGATGAGATAGAATGTGCGAACATGAGTATACATTTAATATCATTTCTATCCTATAAAAGCACTGGGTAGTAGCAATTAGATACTAATATATGAAATTTACATCAGCCCGATCCGTTGCATTTGCCCGATCCGTTGCATTTGCTTTAATGATCAATTAAAGACCAACTTGCTTGCATTAAGTTGCATATACTCGGACAACCAAGTCGAGCCAAGCTCATAAAAAAGGGGCCGGCCCCGATAATTATCCATTAATTCACCCCCTTGCTCGTCCACTTTTATACTTTACATCCCTTGCAAGATTTCTCCAGTTCAAGTTCATCGTGCTCCGCGGATCTGTGGAACCCCCGCCCATCCACACAGTAAACTAGATAGTCTAGATCTACCTAAGTACCCCGGTTATCATTGGACGGACTTTCGAATGTTTTTCGAATATTGTGCTGGCATGGGATGGATGGATCATGGGCCATGGCTGGTTGCTGGACGGGCGGATGGATGTTTCTCGTTATTTTTTAGATGTTTCTTGATGTTTCATTCCTTTTATGGCTTTATGGCTTCCCCCATTGGATCTGCGCATCTAATTACGGTTGTTGGGATTGGTGTTACTAAATGGGTAAGGAAACAGGTACCTAGGCTTTCCATCCCACCTTAGACCTGACTATTTCACCTGGGACTTGGGACCTGACTAGAATCCCTAGCACGTCTAGATCCTCAAATTTCTTGTGCTTGACGGTGCATTCATGCCGCCATTCATGCTACCATGGTAAAATAGATGAATCTTCGCGTCCTCATGGGTGGCCCTGTTAGTGCGGAAATTTACGTGGACTAGGAGGGTTAGTTTGGAGATGCGTGCGGATGCAGTACTGTAGTATCGGAGGACTGCAATTTTGAAGTGCAGGTTAGTGCAGGGGATTAAAGGTATTATCTACCTGTCATGATGGACGGATGGCAAGGCTTGATTCTGAGATTTGGGATATGAGTGATGAGTGATGATGGTTGGGATGGCTGATGGTATGAAAATAATCTCGGTTCTTGCTGTTGGAACTGCATCCGCCAATCGCATTACTGCCCGTGACAATAGTTTGGTCTGGGTAACAAAGATGCCTGATCATGTTCGTCCTTATGCAATCTCGCACTGTTATGCATCGGTTTGCGTCATTGGTAACCAGGTTTATCGTTTCCTGGTGACTGGACCATCTTCGGGAGGCGCCTGTTCTCTCCTCGCTACAAACGCACCAGGATCGACCGAATTGGGAGTTTCTCCCCACATTCATGCAAGACAATATGAGAGCTTCTTTAATCTCAAATGTCGCTACCAGCTGTGGATTGAAAAGGATGGGGATTCTGAGACAAGAGTCTTAACAGCAGGAGATTACGGAAGTGTGCCAATCAACACAACCCATACTTTCCAAGTCCTCGATCCGGATGCGGAGATTGACGGAGTTACCAAACCTGGAGATTTTGAGTAGGTTGCCTTCAGAAAACTGACAATATCGCAGGGACTTGGCCTACGCACTCGCAGCCTCCAACTGGACCTCAGTTTCCCAGGCAAACTCGACCCCCTTATGAGCCTCTCATCGTCGTCAATGGAAGCAGCTCTCCCCCTGCTTCAGTCCTCGGTGCTCTAGCCATTTGACGTTTATTCTCAACTTGACTTCGTTCCCCGCAGGGACACCGTAAATGGCACTGCGCCAGCAAACACCACTTGGCACACCGGTACCAACGCTCTCGGTGCTCAAGGTTCTCCATACTACATCGCCAAGAACTTTGGACCAAAATACATCAACGATGCTGCTGGCTACCAAATCTATAGTCACGATTCCCACATCACAGCTTATCAGCCATGAAGTTTTCGAGGTTCTTGAAGGTATGGTGACTGTTGAGTTGCAAGGCAAGACATTGTCCCTTATTCAAGGTAACGTTCCTTTCATTCCCGGAAATACAACATTCAAGTACTATAGTACTGTCAACTTCTCAGAATTCTTCTTCATTGGTGCTGGATCTGAAGCACTGGATACTCACTCATCGTGCAGTTTGGCCTACGTATCCTTAGGCATTTCTTGGTGATTTCCTTAGCTGAAATCAATTAAAAATTAACAAAGATTAATAAATAATACAAAACACTTCGTACTTATAATAGATTTGGGTCAATTGAAACATTCTAGACCATAAGCTCGCCTGAGACTTTGCTTCGCTTGCTCAATCTGCAAGAAATTACAACCAAGCCTCAAGAGTGAAGGGCTGGCGAAAAAGTATCTTTTTATAATTGTCGACGTAGCGTAACAACAACGAAGATATTACATGACACGCAAGCAAAGTTTCTTATTATAATGTCATCACTATCGAATATTTCGAGGTTCGTGTTTATTTTTCGCCCATATGATTGCTGAGCCACGTTGTACAAGCTGGTATGAATTTAAGCGTACCTAGCAAATGCCCTGTAATCTCAATTACCTAAGCGAGCTAAGCCACAGTATCCATGTAGTAGCTAAAAGTAGCTAGTCGTTTTAGGATTAATGAGCCCCTCTTGAGCCCCTCTCGAGCCCCTTTTACAACGTCACGCACGGAATTTCGGTGGGAAGACAGGGAGCGAGGTGCGGTTCACTCTCAGGAAATCCGTTTCGGACTCTTGTTCAATATACGAGAATCTCACCATCTTTTGCCTTGCAGGGGGGAAATATGGGGTGATGATGATCTGCTTACTAGGTAGGGAAGTAGTGTGTACCAAGTACCACCTGCAACATATATAAACAAGCCCGTCCTCTGCCATTCACTTTTACTTTGATATTCATTAATAGATCATCTACAACCTGATTTCCTCGAAAGTTTCTCAACCATACTTCATCCTATAGCTAAACCAACTCTTCGATTTACAAAAAAACATTACGAACAATATCCTCATCATGCGTTACCAAGTTCTCCCAGTTATCGCCCTCCTTTCCATCGGCACGTCAGCACAAGATATTGGAAGCATCGCAAACTCCATAGGCTCAGATGTTGCTGGAGTAGCTAGTACAGTCACGAGCGGGGCGGCCGGAGTCTTATCTACTGTCACGAGTGGGGCGGCCGGAGTCCTTTCTACTGTTACGAGTTTTGCGCCTGGGGCTGTCTCAACGTTAACCAGTGGTGCGGGCGGGGCCTTGTCTACTCTAACCTCAGCAGTTGCATCTGATTACTCGCGCGTCCAAAGTGCAGCCAAAAGTGAAATTTCGAGCTTGAGCTCGTTGGCTGCGACCGCCACCGATCCTGCAGTCAAGAGCTCAATCAGCGCAGCAATAAACAGTATCAGTAGTGATGTAGCGGGGGCATATTCTACTGTTACCAGTGATGCGGGCGGGGCCTTGTCTACTATCACATCTGCCGCCGCATCTAAATTTTCAAGCATCCAAAGTAAAGCCAGCAGTGAAATCGCGAGTCTGAGCTCCATTGCTGCGACCGCCACCGATAGCGCAGTTAAGAGCTCAATCAGTGCGGCGATGAGTAGCATCAGCAGTGATGTGGCCAGCGCATCATCAGCAATCAGCAAGACTAGCAGTGGCGATAAATCTGCCACAAGCGGTGCGTCCTCCGCTACATCCAGTTCGGGAGCTATGAGAACACACGTACCAATTGCTGGAGGAGCTATCTTGGGTGCGGCTTTATACTTGTTGTAGATGGAGGATATAATCAGGATGAGGACTTTAACGCGTTACGTTCAGAGCTGTTCAAAGGGTGTTGATAGGGCGTTGATTGTTGTACGATATATATCTGTTCATGAACTTCATTGGCGGTTTTCATATCTTTGAAGTTACTTCTTAAAGTCTAATATGAGACTTAATTTCGAGAATCATACATGTTTCACACAGCGAACCATTAGACTAAACCCCTATTCATGAATAGTAGTGAATTACAGTAAACCTATGACAGAACTCCCAAAAATTTTATCATTCCGGTTCTCAGGCCCAAAAAGATAGATATTCTTGTAATAATGAGATCTGAGGGCCCCCGGTGACCTCTTTCCCCGACGTCTTTGATACTCCCGGTGAGCCTCCGTGCGCGACGGACGAAATAAATCGCAGAGGCTGGAGCACCCGACTCTTCAAATGTTTCAATTGGGATTCAACAATCAACTAGTGTCTCGAGCCCAAGGTCCTCGAAGCCCTCATCAATGTTTCGTATCAAACTCAAGCAGTCTCTCGAGTCTCAAGCCTAATTTGAAAGAAGTGTGTTTTTTTTTAGTATGCGGTTTATTTCGTACTTCGCGTGCTCTGGTGAGCCGGCTACAATTCTACTTCCGGCTTGTGGAAAATTGTCAGTATTCTTTATCACCTTTCCGATAATAGAAGCTTCTCGTCCCATATAATTAGCTTTCGGGAAATATGTTATTTACGGTACAATCTCCGCATATCAGCGGGTCGTTGCTATTGCAAATGATGGGATTTTCAATCGAAAGACGGAGACCGACGAAGTATTTCAAAACACCAACATAACCAACCTTGTCACTACATGGATTGGAATAGTCACGTAATTTCGGACTCCTTTATCCTCCGGACTCGATTGTCGCCTATTAGATGAGAGTTCATCCTACACTTCGCAGGTACACCGGGATATGTGTTGGTTTCATCCCGTGTGGTGTTTTGCGTCCTGGAATCTTTCAGTCGTCGGAACAATACCACCCAGGCGGGTTTTGTACTTCTGGAGGGAGATTTCGAGAATAGATACAATTCAGAGCTGTGCCATTCACGATGCTGTTGGGAATCTTTACTCGTCATTTCATGCGTTCTTACTAGGAAACTTCTTTGGCGTCAGGGTCATTTAGTATGCCTAAATGTTCGAAATCAAACTTGATCATGGAGCAATCAGATGAGAGATTTTCAATTATCAAGTCACCGTTGGAGAATGAAATATATCTTCCCTTCCAGAAAGATTCAGATGAGAGGTTGACAATGTTGGGACGAAGATTGAAACACGACTTTCAACGACAACTTAGCGTAATTCTTGTCATCGCAAGAGTTCCGACCGCATCTTAACAAATCTTATAAGGCACTTCACCACGAACTTTGAGGTCTCCAAAGTCCAGAGGGCCACCCAAGGCCGCGCTAAATACAAAAAACAACATTCTGTCCGGCACTATCATTGAGCCCAAGATCGCTCAAACCCTCTATAATATGGCTGCTCCGAGCCACTTGGAGTTGCCGAAGTAGAAGCAGTCGCAGAACTTTTGACATCACCAGAGTTCCAACCGCACTTCAAGGAATCGTATACGACTGACATTCTACCATGTACGGGGACAGAAGACCACTACTAAGAGTGCATTGTGTTTGGTTTGTTTATGCCAAGTCAATACCTCAGAACCCAAGCCGAATCACACCATTGTATAAGCTCGGAAATGAAGGAGCATCGGTCAGAACTTCGACGTCGGCGCTTCATTGTCTTCTGCTTCGCCTTGGAATCCATTCATTCTGTTTAGATTGATTTGTTATAAATACAAAGCATATTTTCGTGATAGAAAAGGATGGATAGATGTAGGAATATAGTAGCCACAAAGTAGGTTTGGCATCATCTCCGATCAAGATAGTCTCATGAGTGATGGAATACCTATTTAGTAGTACATACTATTCATACAATACAAATCAGCAATCTTTTCAACCGATTACTAAATGTCCTTTCTCGCCAGAACCCCTTCACCAAAATCTACGATAAAACTCATCTCATAGTTATAGACCTAATGATACATGCATCCCCCAATACGCAAGATAAAACAGACACAGCAGTATATTTACTTGTAAGAAACTAGAGCATCTTCCTACCACCTCAACATTCACAAGCCTTGATTCTTAGGAGTTCGAAGCAAGATTGGATCTCATACTCATGAGATACATGTCCGGGTGACTGTGTATAACAACCCATATCAGAAACAAGATATATTAAGGATAAGTAAAGGGGGATGAATAAGAAGTAAAGGAGGGGATCTTGTGAGGTTTCTATCTAAGGGAATGAATGGGGGGAGGTCTTGGAAACTGGTGGTTATGAGTATAAACTTGAGGATGGTAGATTTTGAGGTTGATTTGAGAGAGCTTTTGATTCTTGATATTGAGATAGTAGGGGGGAAATCTTTGGGGATTGTTTGGGGATTGGATGGTTGCTTTTCTTTTTGTGATTGAGATGATATGACGTAGAAAAATTTGGGGTATGGGGTATGGGGCAGGAGGTGTGGGATGTGAATTTGACAAGTCTTTGGTGAGAAAACTAGGTCTTATGGTTTCGTAGAGGAGAATAAACCATAGGGATAAGCTGTTTGTCGATTGAGTAGATGCAGTAAATAGACTTATTTACTCCCAAGTAAAAAGAGGATAGTGACGAAACGAAGCTACATCCCAAAACCCTCGCAAATCATCTCTTGTCTAAGAGCTATCCATCGCGTACCCTTTTCACCGGACATAAACCGTCATCTTCAAATCCCGAAGAAAATCAGGAGATTGATAAATGTGATGAGCCTGGGCTCTGTATATCTTACACTATCGTATTGATGTAGTCAAAATAACCCCAAATTTAAACTTTGGGCTATGTAACCTTGGAGAGGAAATGAAGAAGCCTCAGCCATGAGTTTGCGTATTTGAATCTTGGCAACTGGGAAGGGGACAGGGGTTGAGGCTACATTTATATGCCGTAAACAGTGAGGTGCTTTGATGAAAATTCATGAGATGGACGTAAAAAAGTGAAACAGGACCCGATATCATGATTTGGTAATCTTACTTGAAGTCTTGCGGCCAGTCGTGTTGAGTTGAGAATTGACAGGTATCCGTTCTGTTCTTGAAGGAAGTGTACGGAATGTGGAATATCCGTACGAAGTAGAGAATTTGCGATAGGGCTGATGATGGTACGTACAGCTCCGGAAAGATGAGGGACAGGTAGTCTTATAATTTACGTAGAGTCCTGAGGTGGATGATTACGAGAGACGTGCAGTCGCATGGTTTACGTACACCTCCGAGTCGAAGATTATGTGAGACGGGCACTGGGATGATTCACGTATACGTACTCCGTACATGACCAGCTGGTGAATCTGCCGGCATGACAAGAGGTTCCTGAGTCAATGCTACTGTATGTCTGAATATGGACTCCGGGATCTCGGGATCTCGGGATCTTACCTTCAGATCACCGAGTGAGGTTAAGTAGCTACGATGTGAGTCTTGGTATAATATCGAGAAAGTCGATCAAGATAGGCGCCGTGGCGATATGTTCATGCACGCGTGGGTCGATCGATGGAGCCAGCATGTTATATTTTTGGATCCAGGCAGAAGCCCTGAACGCCAGCTGCTCTTCCCGGGCATATGATGGCGATTTCAATCCATTCCGGGACCTCTCACTTGAACCCCCATGTTTGTTGCGCGTACAGCATAGGGATTGCTTCCTTCAACAATCATCTTTTCTCTCTTGGGAGCTGCGGTAGTCAAAGTTGATCTCAATGGGTTGGAATAATCTCGAGATTGACATCAGACCCCAGTTATGAAGCATTCGCTCCCGGCGAAATTGAAACAATCTTGAAGATAGACTTGAAGTTAACCTTAGGGACGCGAGCAAATATGCTGTACCTACACGACGTTTTTTCTGCAAGACTAACAGGGATCTTTCAGGCTCTGTTGTGACGGTAGTTATTTTCTGTTCCCTGGAAGCTGTGGTTGAAGAATGTTTACGAAGGTTGGGACTGGGGTATTTCGTACCTGCATAACAGTTGCCCCATGGGCACAGCTCTGTTGAGAGTAAAACTTTTCCTTTTTAGTTCCCTGAAAGCTGCGATTGGCAGAATGAGTACGAAGACCTGGATTTAGGCATTTTGTATAGTTATTTTTGATGATCTGTGGGAAGGTAGTCGCCGTTCTTCATTCTATGAAAGATGTGATTGGGGAACGGATACGAAGTTGGACGGAAGTACAAACATAACAACAGTTGATTCCAACATAACAAGCTGTTTAATTACAGCATAACAAGCTATTTAATTCCAACATAACAAGCTGTTTCTATTGTGGTAGCAGGTAATTTACAAGCTCTGTGGGGTAGTCGTGGTCTTTCTTTTTTGGAGGCTTCGATTGGCTGTCAAGATATAAGTGGTCACTTATTGTTAGGGCTTAGCGAGAGTACCCTTGTTTATAAGATGAGGTCTAGCGTCTCAAGCTCTCAGCGTTGTATTACAGAGAAACTTCCATGGGTCTCTGATTAGGAAGCCCTCCAAAAGTGGGGGAGTTTCTATTGTTGATCTCCTTAATAGGCCTCATAAGTACTACTTATCGGAAAAGCATTTGGACGGAATCCATCGACTGACCAAAACTGTAAATAGAGTTTAGATCCCTGGACAAAGGTATTGAATGGGTTGCTGCAAGAAGAAGGGACTAATGATGACGTTCAAGTTCGTCCCTCCTCATTCCACAAGATATGAATTTCACTCGGAATCTGGGTTGAGGTTTACAGTTCCGATGCAATCCTCCACCAGTGGGTGTATGGATTCATGAAACAACGTGAAAGTTGAATATCACGCTACTTTGGCTTGGAGTACGCTTAAAAGTTTGACCTTTCTTCAGGGTGGAGAGTAGTTTGATTTACTATATATCAAACAATAACTCTTGGAATATAACAAAGACCCATTGAAGGTTGGTTTAATTATAATCTTTGGAAGTTGGATAAGCATTCCATGAGTTTGGTTCGTATATCCACTTATTAGACTCCCCGGAAAATTTCAACTATACCTGCAATAAAGCCTTACGCTAGAATAGTTGTCTGTTGTGAACTTCCAAGGTTGTTATATTCAAAATGACACAAAAAACGGAAAATGCCTTGAGCAATATATAGATGACAAATTGAAATGTCAAACCTCGTAATATATGTGCAAACAATCTTTCGATGTAAGCGTTGCTTACTAAGAACTTATCACCACTACCTGGGATAGGGGCTTTACGCAAAGCAGTTGGATTTTACGAAATTGAATTATAGTAAGCTATAAAGCCTTAATATTATCTACTTTATTTTTATATAAAATATTGAATTAATTATTATAATGTATAATTTTCTAATATATATTAGAAATTTACTTTTATTAATATATTTAGAATTAATATTAAAAAAATAATTATATATTATTCTCGATTTAATAATAAAATACTTATTAACTTTTTAAAAACTATTTTAAAAAGGGGTATATAATTATAGGAGCTGGAGTATTATATAAAGAAAAATGAATTTAAGTTATTACATTTTATTTTATTGTATTTTGCTTAACCCTAGATGCAATCTCCTCATGTAGCAGGGTACAGTACCGGAGCGATCTACTGTAGTGGTTCAAGTTGTATTGATGTTGCTACAGTTATGAATTTTTTACCCCGTAGAATTCCGCCTAAATAAATGAAGGCCGATATCGACATGCTGTTAGCATTGAAGATATCTACTCTTCGGAGAGTATTCAATAATTGACTTCTCGATTAAATCCTTGAGTATGGGTACATATAGAAAGATATGGCGAACATGTCCGAGGATCTTCCGTGTAAATCTGCTGGATTAGATTGGCCGCAAGGCTCATTGCAGATAACACTAGAATCCCCCCCTTGAAATGAGCATCTCCTTCCATTGCTTTGTGCGTCGAGGTTTGCATCCAGCGATGTCTGACCTCCCTTGAAATTGTGGAAAACTTCTACAGGGGAACCTTTTGCCAGACGTAAGATTTTAGGGTATAAATAAATGGGTTTGAAATAAGGCGTTGAAGAACGCGGTGCGCGTGGCGATCAAGGATTAAATGTATCCATACTAAGTTCCTGTCGTACCTGTCTTATATCGTTTATCCCACCTTTCTTGACCTGTGATCAACCGATGTGCAGGAATATGGTTATAGGCGGCCTCGGTGGCGTAGGACCAAGCGATCGGGACATTTTCTTCTGAAAACCTATGAGCACATAACCTGCTTCTCCGCGACAGCTGCGCCTCATCGAGTTTTATAGCAGATGTTGCTCTCTGAAAGTTTAAAAGCTTTCAGATCAATGTGCTATTTTATCTCCAAGTGGGGAGTACGTACACCAGATATGATGCACCTGTGCATCCCGGTCATCAAAACAAGATGCGACAGGCGTTATTATGACGCTAACGGTTTCTGTCTTTGCGGAGCATTCATGAACCTTTCTGGTGAAGATTCTAACGAGAGACGCCAAACACATCCTTTCTTTCGCTTACATGAGCGCTTGGAGCGAGTGAGTAGATCTCCACATATCATATCCGCAATCTTGGGAATCTATTTTGACCGAACCATGGGGTTTAACTAGGAACTCCAACCGTTGCCCTAGAGGTGAAATATTCAACCGAAGTTGTGACGCCGGCCAAATGTGTGAGCACCAACTGCCACGAGCTTTGCTGTGCCACATGGTTGAGGTATGTATGTAGCGAGGAACCCAGGTCGAGCTGGATTCTAAAGCACCCAAGAAGCCTTTTCGCTGGAACTAGATTCTTGCATGCCCACATTCCCCGCCATTCTTTGGCTGATATTCTCAAATTATAAGTACTAATCTACAACATTCTTTTCGTTTTTAACCATGGAACGCACCCCCGTGAATAAGGTCGTCAAGAACTCTGGCTCTCGATCGCGAACTGGCTGCATAACTTGCAAGTAAGTTTCAATCTCCGATGGATAAACCTATCGTATAAGCTCGTCCTATGCCAGCCCTATTACATCTCACATCTCATGATGTGCATATGGCTTTGTGACTCAATCGCAAGGTCAAGTGAGATATGTGAAGCACGTGTTCAACTCTTGGAAACCCATGGAGGCTAATATAGATATCACATATAGGGCTCGAAGGGTGAAATGCGACGAAGGAAAACCTGGCTGTCAACGATGCAAGAAATTTGGCCGCCTTTGTGATGGATATGAACGCAAAAGCGCTAGCCCTCAACCACAAGCTAGACCAAAGAAAACTTTTACTGGAATGGAGAACAACCAGCCCTTAGGCAAGATATTGGCCCCAAGGCCCTCTCCATTTTCATCTCCGCTTGCGTTCCATGATGAGCAGGAAATAGCATATTTCCAGATTTTTCAATACGAAATCATCAATAATCTTGCTGATGGCCGCGAATCACCACTTTGGCATGGCATAATAAGACAGGCCTGTCTCGAAGAATCATCTATCTTCCATTGCGCCATTGCAATCACTGCTCTTGACAGAGCATGCAAGTCAAGAGCATCAAATTCAGCATCACACTTTGAGTTTCATCATCATCACGCACTTCAACAATACGGCAAATCTCTCAAAGAACTGCAGAAAGTAATAGCTCACGGTGATTTGTGCATCCGTACCACCCTTATAGCTTCTCTTCTCATCTTTTGTTTCCAGAACTTCCATGGCGATATTCGTCTTGCATTGAATAACGCCAGGACCACGATAGATCTTATGTATAACTGGATATCTAACAGGGAAAATGCTTCTACACGTATTGGACAGAGTCCAGCACCTGGTGTTGTAGAGAACGGACTGGTTGAGGCATTCACTCGACTCGACTGGCAGCTCGTAACTGTAAGTACTACATGTGTGGTTTGGTTTGCCCGTCATTCCCGTACCACCAAGGCGAGACCGTATATCAAGACTAACTTGCTTTTTACTAGTGGATGGGTATCTCTAAATCGTCGTGCGACTTCATTTCCTTGGCATCCTCGGACTCCTTGAACGCTCTACCAATCTCAAACATCTTCACATCACTCAAGGAAGCAAGGTCCACTTTGGACAACCTTAAAGCGAAGCTCTTCTTGGACAAGGTGTCCAGCATACGGTCGGGTACACGATGCCCTATTTCAGAAAATCCTTCCTCGAACGAGCCTCCCCTGTCAAAAGACTTAAGCGCCTGGACATCTGCATTTCAGCCTATATTTAATCTCTCGAGATATCGATTAGATGGAGATCCAAAAGATGACAGAGAGTTTATCCCAGCTGGTATATTGCGTATTGACTCTTTAACATTAAAAATCGAGTCCTGGTCCTCTTATTACTCCCAGAAGAACTTCAGTATGGTTAACCCAACCTATTCTTATCCATCTCCAACCTCTCTCCCGTCTTCTCCTACATTCTCTGAGAATTATACCGAGAAACGGATCCATAACTTGCTTCTATCCGAATACTGCGAGATCGTCACCATTTGTCGCGCCATCGTCAATCATCCTGCTTTTATCAAATCGTTTATTTTTGGAGACGGGATTATACCATCACTTTTCATAGTGGTGTGTAAATGTCCAGATCTGATATTACGACGTGAAGCAATACAGATATTAAAAGATGCGGCAGGCAGAAGAGAAGGGGTTTGGGATGCCAAGACCGTGGCACGTATTGGAGAAGAGATTTTGAGATGTGAAGCTTTGGATGATCATATCAGAGATCATCAGGATTTGGATCGGGATAGTCTATCGAACGGAGATTACAAATCCGTGATTGGAGACGATAGTATCTTGAACGGCGTGCAGGCATGTGAGTGCGGTTGTCGGAATGGACGAGATGAAAATAAGCTGCAGAGATTCATAGATTGGGTGGATATTCAACTAACGGGTACTGGAATGAAGGTGAAGCTACCGATGACGAGACAAAAGAGAGCCAGGACGTATGATGATAGAGAAGGGGATGCTGAGAGGATTTATGGAGGTAGCGTTGAGGAAATGCATTTGTTGGATTGGGTGGAACGGTTTCTTCATCCGCGGGGAGGTGGATGAGGTTGGTGGATTATTTGGAAAGGATGACCCTCAGGAAATGAGAGTATTGGTGTTCTGGAGTTCTGGGGTTGTGAATCGGTGGGAATATACCAGTTATGCTATGGTCGAATATCCGATGGGCATGGAGTTCTTATGTCTACCTGTATTGATAATATGTATGTATAGTATAAGGCGTAATATTAGATTCAGACAATGAAATAAAGAAATGTATACAATACATGGGGGGCTGTGATTTTGATTTTAATATTGCAGTGACTAATATTGTAACACATTTTGAACAGTCAGATCATCTGATATTAGGTAGGCGAGGAGGTCACTTGGTCCAGAACTAGAATAACTACCTAGTACGTCAGCATCTGATCTTTATTTTCCATCCATCTAAAATTCATTTCCGAGAGTATTCCAGCTCAACCCTACATGAGTCAGTTCACCAGTATACATGAGATGATATCACGAAGATGTCTAGATTGGTAACATCCAATGAGAGTTCTTCTCATACCACATGTTTTGTGAGATGGTGATCATACTAATGTTTCAGTGTAGGTAAGGTCCACAGGTCATGAACTACCTAGGTAGTATCTATTTGCATATGTTAAAGGCAAAAACTAGAAGAAGAAGAAAAAAGAGAGAGAGATGTTCACCACAGGAAGTATTAATACCTAGGTGGTAAATCATTCAAAATAGAAGGTATTTGATACATCCATACATACTGTATATATATATATATATGTCCATTGAAGCGATCTCGAATGCCAAGCATTTTCTATATGCCACAGTGCCACTGTACCTATCGCGCTAAATTTTAGGCTTTCACGCTAGAGCAAAGCCACTAGAATAATCACTTACGACATCATCCTGAATTGACAACAACAACCAACTACTACTGAATGAACTTCATTCTACGTTCATAATCATAATACAATTACCGACAATCCGCAATCAATCACGACTCAAAAGCAATAAACACCATATCTCTATACACTATACGCTATACGCTATACACTATACACTATACACTATAAACAAAAAACTGCTACAATCACCAGTATAAGAGTGGAATTCCTTGAATTGAGGAATATCTCTCTCCTTCACTCAACATCATCCATCTACCACAATCGCGAGTCGTCGTCTTACCATCGAAACCCCACCATGTCCACCACCACAAGAACCCCCTCATTCCTAAACCTCCCTTCCGAGCTCCGCCTTAAAATATGGTCCAATCTACTTCCTGGACCTCGTACCCTTCCTATCCGCTACTGCAGAACAAATAAATCCTATTTCACACCGGTTCCCCCTTCAGTCCTTCTGTCCATCTCATCCGAAACCCGCACTCTCTTCCTCGAACACTACGTCCTCCTGCGTCTCAATCCCTCCTATAATTCCACAATATACATAAATTTCCCCCTCGACACGCTCTGTTTCGACCACGAAGACTGTTCGCCGTCGGGTGATCTAGCTACGGATTTTAAGAGCTGTGCGCAGAAGGAATTGATTCAAAGGGTTGATATCGATGCACATTTGTGGGAGATCCTACGATTGTTTCGATTCGATGCACTTTCGGAGATACAATATTTACCAGGTTTACGAAATCTAAGGTTGTTTTTGAAGAGATCTGAAGAGGAGCAGCAGGGTTATGGGGAGGGATATGAAATAAGTAGGTTGGTAAGGGGGAGGGATTGGTTGGGTGGGAGGATGTTGTTTGAGGGTCAGACTACGGACAGGGAGATTGCGCAGTGTCAGTGGTATGTGCAGACGGTGAAGTGGGAACTGGAACACGGACATGAGGAATGGATTCAGGGGAAACCGAGTGTGCAGATGTGGATAATGTGAGTGGAGGGTTTGGTACAACGAATAATGAGAATGGAGAATTGATCCGAAGGAGCTTCCGCGCTGTCGAGACTCTCATCTGAAGTCTACGAGAGCTTGGCAGAGTTACACCAAGAATTTCACGTATATGTTTCATGGCCACAACGTTTACGGATTACGATCTATATTGGGGCACTAAAACATCAGTTTCGGCAAAAGTCGTCGATCAAAACAACAGAACTCAAGGACGTGATATCTTGGGGCATATAATGACATCCAACATAACACAAGGTACGAAATGAACCTTATGATTGGTTTTTCTACTAAACTCACAAGCATCCAGACCTCATGATATATTGTATTCGATTTTCCATCGCGTACTACAACATTCTAATATCAGCTTCTGATACATTTCTCGTTGGATAGATATCTATGTATCTGTTGAGATGGATCCCTACAGATATTATCTTGGGGCATAAATCACGCTCACCAAGAATTGGAGGGCTGAATTCGGCTAATGGAGGGCAGATGGTTCAAGCAGAGAGAATTGGGTGCAAGTCTTTATTGGCCATTAAGTCTGTTGAAACTTGAAGACCTATAGACATAATTTGTTAAATATTTGACGAAGGCTTTAGTCCACAGATAGCAGTGTTGTTTTCACATCAACCCGATGGACTTCCAAAATTTATCGGTTCAAGATTACCTTACTCCCAATCAACTACTGAGTTATCGTCTTTGTCAGTTTGAGTTGTAGCTTTTGTTCGTGAAACTTTCCATTGCCTTTCTGGGCCATCTACCGAGTCCAGGTTACTTTGCAATAGTTTGCCCTAAGTGACCTGCACAGAAACATGGTTCGAAGAAAAGAGGGTTGGAAGACGAGATTATATGTTGTGCCGGACCTTCCCAACGGAAATCAATCATGAGACCCGGCTGTTTTGATGTTTCAGGCAACTTGGGTACCAACCTCTGGGAAGAGCTCGGTGCGAGACGGATGTGGTCAAGTTCGCAGCTTCGAAATTAAGCGGGCCCCTTATTTCACGGACACAAGTGTAGAAACAGAAGTGACAGATCATAGAATAATTTGACGCAGCATGCCATGAAGATATGAGCCAGGCAGAACGACCATGCGGCTTTAGTGATTACTGTCTCGGCTGTACTAGGTAGGTACTGACTGGTTGTTCGGATATATGAACATATGTCTCCCGGGGCTCCTACTTACTAGCTTCCTGTACTCTCAACGACGACAAGAGCTACAATTTTGCATGTAGTAGGTGAAAACATTACGTCACGACAGAAATTACAAAGTTAATGAAAAAGTAAGACACCTACCTGGGCACCTGCAGTAAAGCCAGTATAACTAACAAAATCACTCATTGGTCAGGCCCTTGGCAAGTTTTACGGTGGTGCATAGCAACCAATCACGTTATAACCCTGTTGGCAATCTCCATAGCTATACATTTAGCTATACATTCAAACAGGTTCAATAGTTTACATAGACATTTGAAGTTCTCTTGTACCCTGTGAATGAACCGCTTTCTCTGTCCACTTGAGTCTTCTCACGCAGTGCTTTGAATTCATCTTACAAAGTCTTGCAGTATCGCGTTGTGGTGCATCTGGCGCTCGTCAACAATCATATCCCAAAGCAAACGCCACGAGCAGCCTATGGGTGTGGAAATAGAGGAATGCAAGCAAAATGGCTCCTGGAGACAGTCCATCAACAGTGCGCAAAACGGACCTGCAGCAGCGGAAGTTTCGAATGCATCTTTTTGAAAGAAAATATCTGAAGATTCAGGTATAGGTCGGTACAATACAATAGTGTCACTATTGCCATATACCACAGCCCCACTTTCATCTAGAGTGTCCAAACCACCATTGGCATCAACAAATTCACGCCAACCCAGGCCATTAATAGGACTAAAACCTGAGGCACAAGAGGCTGTCATACTAGAAGATATACTCTTCGTTTTTCTGGGCTATGAAGGACAATATATTAGATTTGCAAAATCCTTCGACCCTTCGGCTGAACAGGATCGCCTAGCTGGACCGACCTTTACAATTCTCCCTGGTCTAGAACCCAGCCTGCAAGAACTCTCGACTGAGATGTTAAAAATGGCGAGTTACTATACTTCCATTAAAGCTTTCCTGGAGATTCAAGGCCAGCAAGACTACGGCTCTAGTAAGCCATGCATTATGTGCAAGTATTAAAAAACGGCTACAAGACGATCTTGTTTTGATCGTACAATTAGAAACCCAATTTCTCACCAACCCCGACTTCACATTGAACATCTTGAACTTGCACACTCTATCAGCAGCCCATATGCTATACCAGATATACTCTCTTTGCCGAGAGATATTAAAGCAGAGTTCCATTTCATGTAACGACTGTGATAACGATATCGACTTTGATGACATACTTGAAACCTTAAGAGCTGGCGGGGATGTTACTAAGAGAAATATCCCGATCAAAAGAATATGTACCGGTGGGAACATTTTACGTCTTCTGACAGCACGACTTGACGCAATGTCCGGTGACCCGCAGCCCGAGCAATTTTGACTTCATTATTAAAGGATGCAAGTCGCCCTTACATGTTGATGCGAAATGAGTGGCTGCATTATGGTTTTATCCGAGATCCGCATAGGGAATTTCTCATCAATACTGGAACAGGATTATACTGACGAGTATTGGGACCGGCGGTACACTATACGGGATAATGTCCCACCGCAGTTACAATTTTTCCCAAATAAGGTTTTACTGGCTGGGAAATATGTGAATGTGGTACGAGAATGTGGTGGAGTCGATTTCAACAGGACTGTTCAAAATCTTCCACAATCATTTGATGATATTCGATCTTCAGAGAACATCAACAAGGCCTATGCATATGCTAACGAGTCGTTGCTGAGATTGCTACTCGCTACACATGCACTGCCTGCAAGGTTACGATCGTTAAAGCATTATTTTATGCTTGATAGAGCATACCTTTTCACATCCTTCCTCGAGCTTGGCGCATCCGAATGTCGAAAAACAATCGACAAGATTGATACCAGCAAAATTCAATCCTTGCTGGATCTTGTTCTGCATCAGCCGGGATCTGGTCTCGATCCCTTTAAAGATGATCCTAAAGTTGAAATGAACCCAAAAAGTCTCATGGATTCCCTGACTCGAGGAGTCAATATTTCTGGTATGGAGCAGGGTGATTCTCTTCAAGCACCCAGTGTGCAGTCAAGTCAGAGTGAACGAAATCCCATCGGATTCACATCATTACATTGAGATTATTCCGTGCCATTTCCCGTATCACTAGTGCTCAGCCGAAAAACGATATGTAGATACCAGATCCTCTTTCGATTTCTCTTGTCGCTCCGCTATCTGGAGCGGCAACTGTTAGGAAGCTGGCAGTCACAGAATAAAGCTGTTGGATGGTCACATCAAACTTCCAATGGAGATGTAGAAGTTTGGAAGCGTCGCGTCTTGGTTCTACGAGCTCGAATGCTGGTATTTGTTCAACAAGTCCTTTACTTCTGCACCTCCGAGGTGATAGAACCGAACTGGCAACTTCTCATGTCCAAACTGGGATCGGATGGACAAGGCGGCTCTAAGCCGGCTGTCAACACCGTGGATGAGCTGATGCAAGACCATGTCAATTTTCTCGATGCTTGCTTGAAAGAGTGTATGCTTACGAACAGCAAACTCCTCGGGGTATTATTTCCGTAAAATTACCTACGCACTTGACTACATGACTAACACGGTGAACAGAGACACTCTAAACCTATCCAAACATGCACTCATTTTGCTTCATTTACAGGGCGTTTATCCCGGGAACTGGAAAGGTCGGATCCCGACCTGACAGGCACCGAGCGGCCAGTGACGATGTGTACATAAACTACAATGGGAGCGCTTGCAGGCACAAAAGAATCATGACGATGGCGAAGAGTCGCCATCCACGGCAACAGCAACAGCAAGCAAGGGCGAGGATCCAGCGCTCGACCAATTGCGCGATTCTAATTGGCAAATTTGAAGATAGCTTCGGGAAAGGTCTCCAGGGCTTCCTTCATTGATGCATTGAATAGAATCATTTTGCGGCTACCGAGACGGTGGGTTTCTTGGGTCTCTGTGCAAGATTGAGTGCTGTAACCCAGGAGACGGAGTTTTAGTGGGTTGAGGAATGAAAAAGGCGGGGATGAATGATACCAAATTAAAATCCGCTGGTTGTAAGTAACGTGCCTTCAAGATGAAACGCTCCGTTGAAGATCTAATGGCTAAAAACTTTGGTGACAAGGATTCGTTATCCTTTTAAGTATTAGAAACCGCTGTCTAAGTAAGTAATGTTTTTTTCTTTAAATGTTACAATTTGATTAGTTAAATTATTTCAAAAAGGTTTTTTAAAAGATAGGGTTTTAAAATAACATATTTTGAATAATATATTTTTAAAATAAGAATTAAATATTTTAATATAAAAAAATAATTAGAAATGAAATTTAATAAATATTATATATATATAATTCAATTATAATAATAATAATAATTAATAAATTTTATAATATATTAAAAAATCATTTAAGTTCTAATTGATTTAACAATTTGATTAAGCAATAAAATTCTTATTAAACGAGATAGCGGTTTCTAGTATTTAAAAGATTAGATTCTAAAAGTATGAATATATAGTTTAATATATTGTATTACGATTAATAAAACTTTTTAGTTAAAAAACACGCTAGCTTTCTTTTATTCGAAATTAAAGAATCTATTATTCGAAATACTTATAAGGATTCTTTAAAACTTAATCTAATTGAGAGATATTAATATAATAAAGAGTTATTAACATATTTGATATTATCTACTCTATAGTAAATTTTAATTTAAGTGAGAATAAAATATATTAAAATAGTTTAAAAGTTTAAAATCGTTTCTGTTTTGGATAAATCTATTAATTCTATTAAGCTTAAATAAAATCATTCTAGTTACTCTACTTGTATGTCTTCTAGAGTATTAGATATTAGAGTAGCTAGGGTTTTTTTTTTCTTAACTAAAGGTCTCTAATAGGACTATAAGACAGACTGATATACTAAAACTAGCTTAGTCATACGTTAGTATATAACGTCCTTACGCAGCTTGATAATAACTTCGTCGGAAGTTCTTCTTTCATACTTCATCCATAACACATCGGGACTGGATATTTATAGATGTGTAAAATCTTGGTAGTATCTAATAATCGCTTCCCTCGAAAGTGGTCGCCAGACAATACCTTGCTAGCCTTGCAGCCCGCTTAGCTCCGGTAAACGCTAGTTAACCACTACCGGCAGTCTGAAATTTCCAATTGGCATTCTCAAACGGCCATCCGACCAGGCCGATGCTAAACAATGGAGTCTCCTCAATCTCCTTGGCTCTAGCTTTCAATTCATCGACATCCCAGTTTGCCCACAAGAACTTGCCCTTCAGGAAGCGTGCTTCGGGACTCGCGAGCCAAACGTTGAAGCTTGCAGATAGCGAAACTAAAAAAAAATTCATGTCAGCTTCAAGGGTACGGATACTCGTTCGAGCAGATCGTTGGACTTGCCGTCATCTAGTTGGCTGAAATTCTCGAGACCCCCGGCTTGCCTGCTGATCGAGGTCTCCACGACCCCAGGATGAACATGAAAGATGCTGAGGCCCGGATTCTCAAAGGCCACGCAATCCCAAAAGCGGAAGATGCCCAGCTTGGAGATGCTGTAGGGAGCAAGCCCGGGTTTGGAATCGACATGTGCCGCCGCCGAGGAAATATTCATGACAACGGCATCTGTGGACGAGTACTTGAGAAATGCCTGAGCCACAAAAACAGCCCCTTTAAAATTTTGTTGGATAGCGTCGAGGAATTCCTCGCTATTCACATCTTGTATCAGAGCTTGGGATCCAAGGACTGCTGCGTTGCTAACCAAAACGTCGATTTTCCCGTCACCTTTCTCGCCGATTATTTTTGCAAAGGCCGCGTCGACGGCGCTCTTCTGGGTGACATCCGTGGGTATTGCCAGGACCTCGGTGTTGGCGAATTGTTTCTCGATCGAGGCTTTGGTATCGAGAAGTGGTTGTTCTCTACGCCCGAGAATGGCAATCCGGGAAGCGCCCGCGGTGGCGAAGTAAAGAGCGGTTTCTGCACCGATACCGCTACCGCCTCCTGTTACCAGGACGGTCTTACCTTTGGCCGAAAGTTCGGGGCGGGTGGGCGATAGTGAAGGGTAGGTCTTGGTATGCCAAGTTGAGGTTGGGGATGGGAATTTTATCATGGTCCTATGAGTTATGAATGGTCCTCAACGATTGAGAAGATTAGTCGATTGAATGAAAAATGTATATAAAGTTTGGGTGAATCGTAGCCGTCTTTATATTTCTCCCGTTGAGTAACGAAATCATATAATCTGCAAACCCGAGGCAAGTGAAATCATCGTGCTTAAGAGCAGTGCGGGGACTGGTAGGGATGAGCATTTGCCTGGGAATGGTATTGGCGGAAACTGATGATACCCTACCCACACATTGATCTATCCTGGAAAGAGGGTGGGCCAAGGGCTGGTTTGGCAACCAAAATCCGCTCTTTTCCGTCAAATTTTCCGCATTTTGGTTTGGTTACCCAAATGCGGAATCCGCTAAAGAATCCGCATTTTGGCGGAATTCTAATTAAATACCGAGGCCGATATCGACGATTTTGTCAAAACCCTGAAAATAGATTTTGAAAGTGTCAGGACGGGGAATCGGATACTGGGGATCATTTGGTAAATGTATTATTAGCATCACCGATCTGATCGATCCACTATTACCGCTTAGTATACCTGCGCATATTCACCAGTATCACAATTGTAAATTTATATTCATCATGAGAAATTGAACGCTCAATACATAAATACTTGGGCTACCTCTGAGCTCCTCGTCTGAGATGAGAGCGACTAGAATGAGATTCATTTTCAAATTTTAAATTTGTCACAAAGCGTGGTGCTTGCTGTCTTTGATAAACTGATGTGGACTCTTTGTGTTTGAAGAGTCTAATATCTTTCCTCCCCTCATGCGTCTTGTTGATTCCATCCTGGGGGGCCACATCTGGAACCCAAGTAGCAACATACTCTCCCATATATCCCCATAGATCCAACCCATGGAATGTACCTGGCTCCCTTCGACATTCACGATGGTGAGCTTGGCGAATATCTATTGACAGTTTGATTGTGATGATGTTGAAACCATAGAGAACGTCCATTTCTTCTTCGTGAAAGAGTTTGTAGACGTGTAGATGCAAGGTTTAGGCCATAGTGAATCTTTTTTCCATATGCCTTGGAACTGACAAGCAGCGGAACCCCGTTCTCATCTGCCTTTAGGTCTCGGGTTCCAAACTTCGCTGGGCTCTCTCGCAGTCATCCGCTACCAAAGTGGAGTTTTGTGCGTAAGTGAATATTAAGCCTCTTCCCACGATGCCTCACAAAGTCAAGAAGATTCGAGGTATTATCGACTTTGAGATCACAGCAGCGATGTCCGAAACCCCTATATCTCATGGCATTGCAGGTGATTCTATTCTGGTGCAAAGCTGTGAATCTCCCAACTGCTATGTGCTGAATATGCAATGGCATACTGCCAAATAGCCCCCACCTCGTCATATCAGGGTCGAAGAAAATATATCATCCGCAATCAACAAAAGTCTTGAGGAAATTCGTATCTCAAATCCCTGACCGTGCTAGTGTTTATCTGATTTATAATCAGAAGAACTGGTCCACCGGCAGGCTTGCAGGACTATGAGCTGGCCAATAGAGTTATCCGGGTTTCTTGCTTATATGCTGACTTCTGCCGGCTTCAGCAGTCATCGCTGTTGTTTCCCAATGTTGTTTTTTGGTGTTTCGTGTTTTCGTGTTTATAATGTATTTGTTGATTTCGTTGTTCAGTGCATGCTAGTCATGACTGCTTGGCTAAAATTCCACTTGGGGGTAGAGATGATTGGTTATGAGTTGACAAGATGTGTTGGCATATCTCGGATAAATCTTTTGTTTATCAGGTGAAAAGGTTTGGGCATATCCTAACAAAACCGTGGGTGGGGAATTGTTACTGAAGTTGCATAATATTGTTGTTTTTGATCATGTTAAAGGTCTAATGAATATATAACTTGATGTGATGCTTGGTAGATGAAGACCATACTATTATAAATTGAAGGGCATTTCTCCAGAAGGAAATATCACCTCGAGAAAGTCTGTAATAAGAAAAAGATGAAGATGGCACAGGTGAAGGAAATTTGTTGGACACTTGGTCCTTCAGCTACCTTAAAGTATATAAAAGAAGTCATTACTTTAGAAAATGATATGAGGGTATGCGGTCTTTTATATTGACATTTGAATGAGCAACTGGAAGAGTAATCGATGGATTGTTGAGAGATGGATGAATCATCGCGTACAAATATGCGTCCTTGATTGATATTGTTGAGTAATTTTGGCGTCGCATTGATGTATGTTTGCAACCGCCGCTTAGATATAATTTTGTATCGACTCAAACATTGGTAGTAGATTCACGTACAAATCTACTTCTGCATCAAAGCGGAAATCGCAAGTTGACTCCAAGTAAATGGGATCTCAAGAGCAGGTTTGTCCTCCTTTCCTTGTGGCTAGCAGAAGAACTCATTAGGAATAATTCCCAAGTTAATACGTCGGTGTTCCATCACAAATTGATCCATAAATAACAAAATCTATCTTGGGAGAATCGATACTTCAATTTTGTAGATTGAAAATTCAGATACAAAACAGTAACCAGGTCAAAAAGAAAAAATACACAATTAATCGATTGAAGAAAATTTACTATCAAACCCGCTGTCATGGTGATGCTTCTATAACATTGTCTCGAAGCCACAAGTCCCATGGTAATATGGTAGCATGAACTACCATATTGGCGCTCCAATTTACCTTATACCGCCGAAGTCCAGAGTACTCTATCCCATCGATTACTGTAAGAGTATTGGATTTCCACTAGGAACTAAATCATTTGCCTTTTTGAATCCCTTCCAATTCAAGAGAACTGTTGTGTAAGGAATTGACCCGAAGGATTCTGATACTTCAGACTAGGTAGAGTTCAATCTCGGATCCCACTAGACATCTAGATTGTGAGCATCTGAATCAACAGGACTAATTTCAAGAACGAGAATTCTTATATGGCTGAGAGCTTCAACCCTAAGATGTTTCAGTCGTTTGCTACTTTCCTCGTCTGTCCATCCAGCCATCCAGCTACTCATTACCTCATTTCTTCCTGTACATACCATATTCCAAACTCCCATCTGTTGCCTTCCAATAATCATAATGAAGATTTCTCAAAATACCCTTCTCGTCTCAGGCTTGGCCTCAGTTCAGTTGTCTTAGTCCAGGATACAAATTGTATTACCCCAAGCCTCAATACCACAGCTTCCAAAATCGTCATTAAATTCAACATCAATATTTCGGCCATCTCTACAGATACTACCACCACCATACTGAGCATCTCATCTGTTGATAATGTCATTAACTCTGGAAGTATGATGAAGTTGCCTCAATGCAGTCGTTCTAGGTGTACTGTCCAAGCAATACATTTCACTTATGGTGTGTACAAGGATTGGGCGGAGAAATACAATGCTGCTGTTGGTCAAATGTTTGGATGCAACACAGGGTAAAGACACAGTAGTTCGTTCTATTGAATCCCCCTCGCCCCCCTCGCCCCCCTCGCCGTTCCAATTAACTGCAAACCTTTTTCCGATAATATCAGCGTTAACTCTTAACATGCTTTGTAAACGCAAGAGCATGGAGTAGGATTTGAGGTATATGAATCTGGAAGAATGTGTGGTGAAAAGTGTTTCTAGTATCTTGTATGATATTTCTCCTTGGGAACAGCGTGGTTATGTGATATTACAATATCCTGATGCAGAATGTTAGCGATCATATATTTAGAGGTTTGATACATGGTAGGTACCATTGTCTGCTGGGTAGGGAATAGTATAAAAATCCTATCTTGTAGGTTGTTACTGAGGCCGAAAACAATGAACAAAGATTATATGGATTGGTATGAAAGTTGTCTTTGAGGTTACCTGTTCTGGTTACACAGTTAGAAAAAGTTCATGTCCACCAGAATAATAAAAAAGCATCCCGAAATGAAGCCGAATGGTGGCCCTCCTTCCTATTTGATCCTCAAACAAACACTCACCCTCTTGTGCTGTTGTGCTGTGAGTCACAGGCCAAGGTGTGACTCATTCTTTCCACAATCCACCCAGTTTAGTCTCTCAATATATTATAAAATTTGCCAACTTTCTTCATCAAACAATAAGCAAACAAGCAAGTTGGCGCAGTGGAAGCGCGCCGGGCTCATAACCCGGAGGTCCCAAGATCGGTAAGCATTCATCATCATTCATCAATTAATTTGCGATAAAAACTAACACGTGACCAAGAAACTTGGACTTGCTATCAAACACATTTTTTTGCTTATTGTAGAGATTTTAGACTTAATTTTTTACATGTATTGGGGGAGAATATAATTTTTTAGGGACATGAAGAGTTCTTTTGGGGGGATTTTACAGGAGTGGAGAGGATAAAAATTGATAAGCGAAGGTAAGATTACCACTCCGGCTCAGTACCGGTTCGGCTGTCCCGGTCTCCGGAGAGCTCATTATCTGGAACCCTGGCTGGCTGGTTGGCTGGCTGGCTCAGGAACCCCACCCGAATTTTACCTTTATTTTGACTACAGCATAATTCCAAGGTTTGATTAAGAACACACAGCATTCACTAGGTAGGTAGGTAGGTAGGTAGGTAGGTACTCAAAGAATAATATTTATTAGTCTAATATTATCCTGAATAATTCAGTCCTCGAATTCGAAATTTTAGTTCTCTCTTATCAAATAGCTATAAGTTAGCATTTCACTTTCACCATTAGTGTGGCAAAAATAGCATAAAACCGCCACAGTTGGCATTTTCATGAATCAATCTTGCCCAAAGACATGCCAGAATGTTGTAATTGGTGGTTAGCGCATCTGAAGTCTTACTTTTAGTTGTCTGCGGAGGTGCTTTTGAGGCGATGATCGTGGACAAGTTTGGTGCTCATGTTATTTCATTTCTGATGAAGCTGAAGCTGAACGTCATGCATATACCTTTACTCCATCCAAAAGGCTAGCGATCTCATCATTGAATGTTTGACATTGATCTACGAAGTAAGTCCAACTATCAAGTTGGCTTCTTCGGACAGGCCTTGGATCCTGGATTGTGCTTCTCTTTAAAAAAACAAGAGCCAATTTCGAAGGCGTCAAAAGAAGTGATTGAATCGAGCCATGGCTATGGTCTAGCATCTTGAAGAAAGACGAGCTGCCCGTAGGCCAATCAAAAAACGGTTGATTTGGGTTTGGATACCTAGTATAGCTTTACGATATTCTAGCTAAGCTTGCGACTGATAAGCGTCTTAGATGATGGCTGCAAAGATATGCGTGAGCCCGTTGCTTGCAAGGCATGCAGAAGTCTCGATAGGCCTTATGTGACCTTGTTTCCCCTTTCAATCGTTCTTCGTCGGTCACCCAATAGAGGGATTTAGTTAAAAAAAAGAGCTAACTATCTCTAAAAGCCCACTGTATTTATTAGCAGAACCATGCATCCAATTATCACCAAAATAGTATAGTAAGTTGATAATCATTGCTGCATTCATATATTACGAGTTTCGCTAATATCATGTGAAAATCAATAAAATCAAAATTCGCTATAATATTGAAATACAGTATAATTGATCAACTTATTATACTATTTTGGTAATAACAAGATATGCAATCTGTTAAAAAGTATATAGTAAAATAATAAAAAATCAAGTTTTTTCAAACTATACCTTTTTGGAAATATCAATATGCTAGTTAATGTAGCAAAACATTTGCTATATTATCAAATCCATTTCTTACGTCCACTTTATTGATAGTGAAAAGGGTTAGCTTCTCTTTTTATTCCAAGGTTAACCTACTTTTATATATGCTCTGTTCCACCCTTGCATTTCCATATTAAGGAAGATCAACAGAGATAGCTAGCGTATTTTCTTAACTAAATCCCTCTAATCTCAGTCACCGTATCTCTGTATGATTAATCTGACATGAGTAGTACTAGGTACGTGGAGATTTCTCGAGAAACCTTGGAAATATAGTCTATACCAAGTATAGTTAGCACACTCGTTAACTAATGACGCGCATCGCACAACCCAAAATCCCAGCTGCATAAATTGGTCTTGACTTCCACTTACATACCTACCCCCAGACCCATCTTCCTGTTCACATCCATCCTACCGACCACAAACAACATGGATAGTAAAAAGGTTTACAATTATAGTGGTGTTACTGCTGGTGCTGGAAAGCATCGGCTGTCAAATTTGCCTTATGAGTTATACCTCAACATCGCAGAGCAGGTATTTGTTTCCAAATTCCTCTTCACCCGTTGTTGCACTGATTAACCACAAATCTCAGATGCACACGCTCCAATGGCTCAAATCGCTAGGAGCCCTTGCCCAGACCTGTAAAAATTTCTCCGAAATTTTCATGCCTGTACTCTATTCTCGAAGAGTCATATACATCGACGAATCCTGGCAATCAAAACTCTCTAGGGTAAACGTTCAAAGCATCCTTCCAGATACTCTTATCCATACAAAGAACTTGGAATTCAACTATACTGAAGGATGCGATTATGATGCTGAAGACGTGCCTGAAATCCTGCGCTTGACGCCAAATCTCCAATCTTTTCGGTGGATCACAGGACTGGGGCGCACAAAACCGGATGCCAAAAATCTGTAGGTCACAAATTTTCGAAATCTCTAGCCATATTCACCACGTCTTAGTTTCGTGTTATTTTGTACCAGTATTCCTTTGGAAATTTATTATCAAAGAATATTATGTTGTCTCGAGAAATTTAACGGACATAGATCTTGCAAGCAGCATATTCAGAAAGGCTCGAACATCAGCACTGCGTATCCAAAAATTTTCACTATGTCAGCATGTACATGACTTCTGCCACATGAAACATACGCCTTAATAGCTTTACCGTCTCGAAAATATACTGACAAGTTCGTTTTAGATGGTCCGATTTTGAATCTATCAAACAGGAGCGACCTCTCACATCGACTAGGATGGGTATTATGTCCATGTTGAAGAAGCAGCCAAGGCTTAAAAGTCTCTGGATTGAGTTTGCTGATTGCGGGGATTCTCTGCATAAATCAACCGATCCGAATCTCTGGGCTTCGTTAAAAGGCTTTTGCAACTTGACATCTCTGGATCTTTACAACTTTTTTGGCGATTTGTCTCACATAACAGCTGAACTTGCACAATGCCTAGCCAATTGTCAAAATCTTAGATCTCTAGGGCTAGGTTTAGGGGTTGATGTTGATAATGATCACTTTAATCCCGCAGTTGTTCATAATCAAGACGACGACTTTTTGGAGAAACTTTGCTTGCTCTATCACACTCTTTGTGAAGGCCGCCCCTTAAATCTCCACACATTGCGTCTGGGATACGGTGCATCCCCATTCAAGTCCGAGTTGAAGAGCAATCACAGATATCTCGATAAGCTTGTTCGCACAAAAGAACTGCGCACCCTGGATATCTACAACGGCGACTGGGTGGAAGTCATTGGCCTCGAAGTGAAGAGTAGCTTGCCTATTGACTTTGAACTTTTAGACGACTGTGGTTCACTCACTTGTCTTTCAATTACAAAATTGACCGATGATGTGAAAAATTGGCTAAGCGATGAAAAGCGATCCTCGATTCGGACTATTTCAAAAATTGGGGATTATTCTCATCAGTCTCAGGATTTACCTCGCCAGTTAGATCTTCCAAACCTTTCAACAATCTCCACTCGTATACTGTACTGCCAAGAACCATTAGATCAAAGTTTGATCCCGAAGTATACCATCCTCGATAACCTTTCGAACAAGGGGTCACACCTTGTCAGACTCAAGTTGTGTATTCATTACGAAACCCAATGGGTATGTAGACTCTGCATTGATTCATTTGAAATGCTAATTTTGGTAGGACCATTTTTGTAGTCAATTGGCCGGTCTAAATTCTCTGACCCATCTCCGGTTGAGTGCCCTTTTTGGATCAGCGGACATGTACCTCAAAATTCCTTCGTTACTTTCGTTACTTTTCGGCATTACAACAAGTAAAACGAACATTAACTATCGTTGTGCACAAGAAATATCCAAAATATGTCCTTCCTTAAGATATGTCATGATTGAGTTATATCGAAGCGTCGCTTGGGAAATCATACCTATTGGTGATGGTGTCGGAGGTCGGAGATTTCGGAAATTGACTGACAGAGAGATGGAGCCAATCGAAATATTCTCCGATGATATTAATGAAACAATTTCGACAGCAGGACTCCCTCTAACAGCATTGCCAAGAGAAAAGCCGCCATATCCAGGAGTACGGTGGACTCCTGACGTTCATTCTCCTGACGTTAATTCTTTCGACTTTGATTCTTCTGACGTTGATTCTTCTGACGTTGATTCTTATGACGCTGACTGTTCTGACGTTGATTCTTCCGATGCTGAATCTTCCGACTCTGGATCTTCCGACATTGATTCTTCTAACGTTGATTCTTATGACGTTGATTCTTCTGACGTTGATTCTTCTGACGTTGATTCTTCTGACGTTGATTCTTCTGACGTTGATTCTTATGACGCTGACTGTTCTGACGTTGATTCTTTTGATGCTGAATCTTCCGATGCTGAATCTTCCGACATTGCTGGATCTTCCGACATTGCTGGATCTTCCGACTCTGGATCTTCTGACGTTGATTCTTCTAACGTTGATTCTTATGACGTTGATTCTTTTGATGCTGAAACTTTCGACATTGCTGGATCTTCTGATGCTGAATCTTCCGAAATTGCTGGATCTTTCGACTCTGGATCTTCTGACGTTGATTCTTATGACGTTGATTCTTTTGATGTTGAAACTTTCGACATTGCTGGATCTTCTGATGTTGAATCTTCCGAAATTGCTGGATCTTCCGATGCGGAATCTTCCGATGCGGAATCTTCCGACTCTGGATCTTCGTAGGGATCTCGGTCATTGAAGTCTCGGAGGGACCAACATTGCTTATATACCGGTTTTTCAGCCTATATGCATCTGCTTGGGGTTTAGCGATTTCATTTCAAGGTCATCTCTCAATGACCGGCCTGTTGCCGGCCTGTTGGATAATTAGAATTCTTGGAGAATGTATGGGATAATTCGAAATGTACAGTATAATAAATGGAGATAGATTGTCATGTTCAAACTTACCTATGGAGATGCTCCATCATGTGTCAAACATATGACTCACTAATGCTCATGAAGATTCCTGAAAGTATGTATCAATCTCGTCGCGATATTGGCCTCTCCTTCCTCGCAACCACAAGTGCCAATGTCCCATCGCTCCACTCCACCCTCACATTTAACTTCATAATAATTGGACAAATCATGTTATCGAAATTATCCCATTCATCAATTGGAGTCGGCGGATCATTTACCCCGAGAAGCCAAACGCCTTTTGATCTTCCCGCTCAAACCCAAAGCGCTGTTCAATTTCTGGATGCGGAGCCACGAGTTTTTTCCTGAGCGTATATAGAATTAATGCTGTGATATCCTGTGAATGATGCAACCATATCATCAGTCCTACCTGCCTAGTATATATTTCCACAGATAGTTTCTTTCTGGATGCTTCCGGGGAAGATCTTTTGTGCCTCATTTGGTGGATCCTGGCCCATGTTGAAAGATAGATTGGGCAGGGAGGATTTTCTCTTCTTTGACAATTACCATCTCGGAGAGATTATTGACAACATGCTAGAATCTGATTCGGTGGGTGGGATTGAAACTTATGCATTCATAATCGTCTTGATTGATGATATTCAAAGAGAACCCACCGTTTTCTGGCGCGCCATAGGTAGGGAAAATAGTGACGCAGGAGCGGATTTTATCAGCGATGAGGGCGTGATGAGAAGGGTCCGCCGACGCAGCATACATAATCTAGTGTTCGAAATCTCTCTAAATATTCGTCTTTGACTGTCATGGCGTACATGAAACATGGGAAAGAGCGGCAGATTGACAGAAGTCTGGGGCTAGAATGTTGACGACGGAGTTGGGGGTTTATGTGACGTTTGCGGGGCCCAGTGTGGGTGGTATGTTCCAGTAGTAATTTTCTGCTGTCATGTGAAGGAGACCCATCATCTATCTTCGATTACTGGTTGTATTTCTCGAAGCTGAAGAGCTTTCGTCCGTGAGCTGCTGGGAGCATCATATAGATGCAATGATCTTTCCATACCCCCTGGATTGACACAGATGCACATGGTAGAAAATTCTCTTGGCGAAACGTATTTACGACATGCAGTGAGAGCCACGAATCATAGGCGATGGGAGACTGAAGCCCTATGCAACATTAGCTTGGGGATCTTCTGAGAACATACAAAAAGTCAACTTTCCTGTAGAACGCGAGGTATGGAGAATGACAAAGGGTCGATGAGGAGATATCCACATCACATTCTGGTATGAACAGCACTTTCTGCTTGCTGTGTAGTTGTGCGTCAGGATTCGGGTTGCCGAACCATACCAACCCACATCTTCAAGACTATGGAAATCTTTAGTGATTGAAGGAATCGCGGTAATTATTGTCTGACGGCAGATATTCACGAAAAGGCAGGGTATCAACAGCATCTAGCGAAGCCTTGAGATAAGAGATTAGTTGCGTTTCATATTGTTTTTCAGAGTTTATTTCAAGCTTACCAGAAATATACTTAAGACGAGGGCTACGAAAATAGTAGCAAGCCGTACGCCACCAGGATATTCATTTCCCTCAACGTTATCAAGCGGATCATCCGCGATCTCTGGGTCCATTGTAATTGAAACGATGACATGAGCAATTGTAAAAAGTTTCGAGTTTGTCTTGGAACGATACCAATGTTATTCAAGCTTTGGTAAGGCAAGATCCAGTTTCAATGTTGTTTACAATGTACTCGCAGCTTGTTTGGATCGGTGCTAGCTCCAACTCCCCCTTTTCATGCAAACAAAACTAGGACAAAGCTCGATGATAAATGTACAACTGTCAAACTACGATTTTCGTCAATACTAACCTCCAAGATCAAGATACCACCACGTAATAACTTAAATGCTGGCTGTCGTCGTTGTAGCACAGCTTTACAACAGAGTATACCAACAGAGTATACCAACAGTTGGTACTTTCCATTTTTTACGGACACGGAACACCAATTTATCACTCATCATCTTTAGGTGCCGCAATTTAGACCGCCGATCATTATCGATTCTGTTGGCGATGTGTTGGTTGAGAATAGCAATTGTCTATCAAAAGAAACTTTCCGGCTGACAGGCAGAAAGTCCAAAACTTCATTCATCGCGACAAAGCAATGTTTGTAGATTGACCTGTCAAGGGGATACCATGAACCAGCCAGAGAGGAAACATGGCTTCGACGTCATAATTATCAGAGCAGGTATGGATGTAGCTCTGGAAGAAGACCATCGCATATGAAGTTGATGTTTGTGATAAGTACAGGTGTTTCGGGAATCCTCGCTGCTCAACGCTACCTCGAGGCACACCCAAACTGCCACTTGGCGCCGCTAGAGAGAGATTACTGCATAGACGGTGGTTTTGGCCAGCGTGAGTTTATCATCATAAGTTCACTTCAGGGTGATAAGCAGCTTATCAGGGAGACTGCACCAAGATCTTTGGACAAACTGGACTGTCGGACTTGCAGAATACTCTGATATGCTTATAGAACGGTCTCGAGAAGGAGATTGCAAAAATGACTGCTTCAAAGCCATGTACATAACAGAGTATTTGGAGAAATGTGTTGACCACAAGTGCCATACCGGACGTTCACTTCGCGACAGAATTCATTTTGGAATTCATGTTCAATCGATTGAGAAAGTGGGAGAGAAATGGCTCATCTCCTGTATGGAATGAAAAATTGCTTGGTCGCAATTTCCGCCAAGAAGCTAATGACAAGAACTCACTGCCAGATTTACCAGGGAAAGAGTCATTAGAGGAATCATACTCCACCCTGAAGAATTTGGGCAATAAAATGTCATATCCTCTAAGACCATGTAACACATTGCGGTGATCGGTACTGGAAAGTCATCTGCAGATATGAATTGCTTGGTATCGGGGAGGAATATCTCTCAAATGGCGGTCATTAAAATTTTGCTGCTTTTGAAGTGTTCCTTACATTGATCAACTACTAGATGATATGGGACTCGCCGCACATAAGGGATAGTGCCATGGTGGAGAGATCCTTTCGAACCGTTTAGACCTTATGATTTCGGTAAAGCATGACAGGAGTATCGTGGATGGTGTCGAACATTATACATAACGCCCCAAAAGATTCAAATATTGTATGAATAGTTGATAGCACTACTCGTGTGTATTAAACATAGAAAAGAACAGTAAATTACTTTCATACCACTAAAAGTAAAATAAATTACTCTTATGCCATTAAAATTAGTAAAATTTTGAATCATTTTACTCTCATACCACTTAGATTCTATACTTCAAAAAGCTAGAATCTAATCTAAAAAAGTAAATTCTACCCTCCTATTATAAAATTTAAATAAACTAAAATTTACCCCTCTACTATAGATTCTACCCTTCAATCATAAATTCTACCCTCTCAACTATAAAATCTACTCTTCAACTATAAAATTTACCCTTCAACTATAGATTCTACCCTCTCAACTATAAAATCTACTCTTCAACTATAAAATCTACCCTTCAACTATAGATTCCATAATAAACTAAATTCTACCCCCCTCAACCATAGAATCTACTCTTCAACTATAGATTCCATAGTAAGCTAGATTCTACCCCCCTCAACTATAGAATCTACCCTTCAACTATAGATTCTACCCTTTTAGAAACTTTGCTAATAAATTAATCCAGCCGAAATTTAAGCGAATCGCACTTCCCACTCTACAATTTTTTGCTTTTTCCTTTAATCTCTTTATTAACCTATACTATACTATAATACTTTTTCTACTTTTATATAATACTTAAAGCTTCTGATTTTAAAGACTATTAAATAAATAATATACAATAACATCAATAGCATACAAAGCATATTGTACAAAGCATATCGTACAAAGTATATCATATATATAAATAATTATACAAAAAAACTTCAACTAATCATCTGATTCACTTTCTCTAAAATTTATTCAACAATTTCAACTTCAACAACTAATATCTCAACAACTAATAAAACTAGAACCTTAAAAACTATAGATTTGAATTAACCTAATTAAAAAGAGTAATTTAATATAAATTTTATTTTTTAAAAGTAAATAGAATTTATATTAAAAGAGTAAATTCTAGCTTATTTTAGATTAGAATTTAAATAGTATAAAAGTAAAATGATTTAAAATTTTACTAATTTTAATGGCATAAGAATAATTTATTTCACTTTTAGTGGCATAAGAGTAATTTACCGAGAAAAGAATCAAACACCTACAGCTGCAGGTTGTCGGGCACTTCCAAGGTTAAATCGGCTTTTGTTCGGCACACCATGCATACCGTAAATTGCCGAAGCCTTTCAATGTGTGGGGTTCATGCATGGGGGAAAGATGGGGGCGGGGCGGAGAGGCAACTTCTTAAAATACCAATGACGTGAACGTTTATAAAACACGCTTGGCAAATTGAACAGCGGGAGAGGAGAAGCTGTTATTCATTTATCCGGAGCCCAAACTACTGCGAATGTTCATCGACGAAACAGATGTTCTCCTAATCACATTTGCCACTAGGCTGAATTTAGCGACGACTATTTCAACGTTCAACTATCCAATTAGGTCTTTATATATCTACTCCAATCTTCCCAACTCCCAAGACATCTCACACCTGTACATATCACCGTAGTTATTCCAACAACGACGATGAAGCCCCGGACAATTACCGTTGCATCTCGTAACCATGCACTGTACCTGGCTCAACACAGTCACCGATCAACAAGGTACCCCGCAAATCCCCGCAAAAACCTTCCAACCTTGGTACAACTACTTGGTCTCCATCGCGGTGTGAATGTATACCGGATAATTTATACGAGTATATAAAACTCACAACTCCTGCCATATGCCTACTATGCTACCTTCTCTCCAAGCACTCCAAGATGTTGTCTCAAACCCTTCTCACAGCATTGAGTCTACCAGCTCTTGTCCTCTCTCATCCTTCCACCGAAGTCTCCACTATAGAAGAGAAAGTATGCATCGTAGAGCCCTGCGCAGGAGGCGGTGACAGTGCACCAGCCATCATCCAAGCCTTCGAAGAATGTGGTCACAATGATGGAATCTCCACCCACGGAACCGTCGTCTTCAAAAACGAAACCTACAACATCAAAACCGTGATGAACACCACCAGTCTATCCAACGTCAAAGTGGATTTCCACGGCACCCTTCTCTGGGATCAAAATATTCCCTATTGGCTCAATCATTCCCTTCCAGTAGGCTATCAAAACCAAAGTAGTGCTTGGTTATTTGGGGGCGATAATATTCATTGGGATGGGCATGGCTATGGGACGCTTGATGGAAATGGAGAGGTGTGGTATGAGTTTATTAACGGGACGAATAATTATCCGGGGAGACCTCATCAGATCACATATACTGGGGTTACCGATTGTGTGTTTGAGAATATTCGATTTGTGCAGAGTCAGATGTGGACGATGACTATCATTCACGCGAAGAATATTTTGTTGGAGAATATCTACGTCAACAGCACCGATGTGCAACCAGTTGGTTTTGATTTTAGCAGTCTCAATGTAAGTTTTGGACCCAACTCGATAGTATGAAAAGAAAGACTAACGAAAAGCCTAGACTGATGGTGCCGATACCATATACGCAGATAACATTACATTCCGTGGTTGGACGGTAGACAATGGCGATGACTCCATCTCCATGAAAGCAAACTCCACCAACATCCTAATCGAAGACTGTGATTTCTACACCGGCCTCGGCATCGC
>NGKI01000007.1:1565909-1580333 GCA_002162615.1 Myriosclerotinia duriaeana
CCGCAACATCCAATCCCACAACATGCGCTACGGCGTCTACATGAAAACCTGGACCGGCCTCTCCACCGGCCACCCGCCCAACGGGGGCGGCGCCGGTCTGGGCTACGCCTCGAACCTCACCTTCTCCAACTTCACCCTGCACAACAACACGGGCATCTTCGCCGTGACGCAATGCACATCCTACAACGGTGCTTCGGGCGGCTGCGACACGTCGCGCTTCAACATCAGGAACTTCACCCTGTCCTCCTGGTCCGGGACCGCCGCCAGTGATGTCGTCGCCGAGTTGCAATGTAGCGCCGCTGCGCCTTGTACCGGAGTGGTGATTGAGGAGATGGGGGGGTTGTTGGATACGGCGAATAATACGAGGCCGAGTCAGTATCTTTGTGATAGTGTTGTGAATCCTGTGGGGTTTAATTGTACGGGGGCGCCTTATGGGGAGAATCCTCGGTAGATGGGAGAAGAGGAGAGGGGGGATTGGATGAATGAATGGATGAATGGATGTGTAGATATAAAAATACTCAAACAAAATTGACACATGACACATACCAAGAAAAGTATCTCGCAGTCGGTTTTCTTGAAAAAATTAACTCCATGATAATCGCAATCATGATTTCTTGCGACCCTCTTGCACTAAGATATTTCTTCCAAATTCTCGTATCTTGGGTGTCTCGAAACATAACTCGGTCACTCGTCAGTAGTTAACATACCATCCCGCTATAATAAATATCCTGAAGCATTTCTAGATTACACCATCAATGAATAATCCCGTCAACCCAAAACACATCATACACGCATTCACTTTCCTCACTCCCACCACCTCTCATCCAACCCCTCCAAAAACTTCACATCAACATTAACAAAACTCCTCCACAAATCCACCTCATGTCTCCACGGTCTCATTTGCACCGCATAAGTGACTCCCACTACAAGTTTCGCCAATTCCTCCTCATCTTTCCCCATAACCAAATACTTATCCCTTTTCGCCACCACCTTATCCCCAAACTGTTTCTTAAAAGGCTCTATCCGATTCTTGCACGCCACATGCATACTAAACTCTGAATTTGGCAGATCTTTCGGCACAAACAACCAAGTGAACATGCGCCCTGTTAGATCGTAAAAGGTAAATCCATCGCGTTTATCGTGACCGACTGTCAGAGGATAGAAATAGGGAGCACTCCATAAGCGAAGCAGAGCGAATTTAGCTTTGGGATAGGAAGTTGAAAATTTTCTGGCAGTGGTTAGGAGGGGTGGGATTTTGGAAGGATCTTCCATCCAGCCCGGCATTTCCAGCTCATCGATAACACTACGCCAATCGACGAAAAGATCGGATGTGGAAGGCCGAGTGGCCTCTGTCCCCATGAATGCCTGACAAATGGCTTCTGTTGAGGCATGACTTCGAATGATGCCAGACTTATAAACTGTAAAAAAAGTATGTCAGTGAGTCTCGAATTGAGCAATAGGAGAAGATGACTTACGTTTCGCGATGATGGGTCGAATTGTCATATCCCATTCGAGGGGAAATGATGTGTAATCGTCAGTGAACTTCATTTGCCTACGGTACTTGTCGAGATCGGCATAAAACTCTCTAGGGTGATGGATCGTAGATTTGTCGGTTCTAATATCTGGATAATGCTTGGCTCGCTCCTCTTGATTGAACATCAAAGAGTCTTTAAATTTCTTCCCCTTTTCTGTATCGAGGAATTCTGGATTGAAAAATGGATACATCTTACCCATGGCTTTCTGTGCATCCTTCACGTCATCGGCCGTGACATTTAGCCAACTCATGACTTGAAAGTTTAGCACTGTTGCAGAGGCTGTGAAGAAGTCTTTTCGAGTGTGGTTGTATCTCCAGGACTTGTGGGTCATTTTCTTCATTTCTAGATATCGCTCCTGTCCATTAGGGGTAAAATCTGCCTGGTGCCAAGCCTTCTTGAAAGCTACACGAATAAGTTAATTTTGCTTGCAAATTGTGAGCAGAAGAGTGAACTCATACTTCTAGATGTCGTCTTCTCGATGAATTTCATGAACTCTCCTTCCAAGTCTTCATTTGGAAAGTCATCTTTGTGAGTCTTCTCGACTGCAAGTCTGTGTACAACGGGCCAAAGCTCTTGGGGAAACCCTTTCGAGTAGTCTTTCTTGTCGTCGTCGTCGCCGTCGCCATGACTCACATCTTCATACTCCTCATCGCCATCGCCCTCGATCGCACTTTCATCGGACTCGACTTCGGAATCTCCAGCGTCATCTGAGGTTTCGGAATCTTCGGACTCCCAATTCCAGGTTCCTTCTACAAACCTCTTGATGGAAAAGTCTTCCTCCTCAAACGCCGTCAAAGAATCCTTCTTACCAACGGCTACCTGTGTATTGGATGCCTCTTCGGCTCGCTCCTCGGGAAATAATATCTCATCTTCCAGAGCATCCGCTTCATTATAAAAGAGATTGCTGGGCCATGAGTCTGTTGGTTGAGACGGTAGACGATTTGGTCCATCGATATCACCATAAAAGAATTTTGATCTCCCATCTTGAAGATAGTCCCATTGATTTATGTATTGTACGGGGTCTCCTGGTCTGACATCTCTGTAATGGTCGTTTTCATCTCGATAGAGCGTCTTTAAGATAGATGCCGCTGGCTTATACAAGTCTTTACCTTTGCCACACCGAAGGGCTTTGATAAGCATCTAGGAATTGTTAGTAGGGTGAAATAAACTTCTTTAATAGGGCAACTTACTTGCTGAACGGTATTGAACAGTCCAGCTAAAGTGTCTCCAGGCTCGAGGTCCCAAACGTAGATATCATAATAATCCTTGAACGAAAAGTTCCACTGGCGATGACGATCCATTTCCTCGAAAAACTCAGGTCCAATCCTTTTCAGAATGGTCCACACATTTTTGACAGCTCGTCCAAGACCACTTTTCTCTCGCCATAGCCATCTCTCTTCTTCCGGAGGTTTTACCAACAGCTTACCACTCTCAGCATCTCTGACGAGCAAAACTAACTGATGGCTTTGCATAGATAGATATTGAATGAATCGGCGACTTGCTGGATCATCTCGTTTGATATGGGCGCAAATAACGTTTCTTGCTTGAAATATAGCATGCTGGCGTCGAGTCTGTTTGCTACGACCTCCTTGTGAGAAACTTACACTGAGCTGCCTGGCATCTGGATCTGAACTTTCGTAGTACATGATGAAGCCCTATTAATCACGTCATTAAACAACCAATCATGAATAAGGCCGATGAAACTCACAAGCTGTAGAGCTTGCTGCTTCAATCTATTTCCAACCCAGGAAGCCCAATTTGACGCAGGAAAGTACCCCCAGCAGGCCAAAATGTTGAGCTCAAAGAACTCGTCCCAGTTTCGACAAAGCTCGATTGCAGTATTGAGATTACTATCCTTTGCAATGATGGAGAAATGTAACCATCCTCCACGATTCATTGCCTTATCGCTGGGATAATTCCATATTGTTCTACCACAAATCTTCACGCGAATCTTCTTGCGTACTTGCCGAGAATTAGTAGAATCACCGAAGTCAATTGCTCCCCCTTCTGTACCCCCAAGGATGTTTTTCATAGATGTAGCCATTCCGGGAGCCATTCCAAGCATATTTTTAGCTGCCGCCTCTCGTGAGAGCTCTCCCTTTGAACGCCATGTTCCAGGTAGCTCGCCACGCCGTTTCCTTGTCAATCTCATCTTTACGTCATAAGGGTCGGCAGTTTTGGCGTCATGTACTTTTTGATCATTGGTGTCATCATTTTTAGTCTCTGGTTCAGCTTCCTCCTCTATATCTTCTTCTTCGGATCGAAAGAAATCTGCGCATGCATCACGGATTTCTTGGAGACTGGGCTTCTCCATCTTGAGACAAACATCTCTCAAAGCAGTCCCAGTGACTTCTTCATCTTCAAGGAATGCTTCAACACTGTCAGCGCGAAGAGCTGCTGGGAGTAATGCGGCATGTCCAAGTAATAATCTACAGAATAATAAGTGCTTGATCTCGGATACTTCCCCTAGCAGTCGTTCGATTTCCATTTCGGTAAAGGTTCGGGTTGTTTTTTGAACACGAGGATTCTCTATCGTCCCAGCTATCAGCACCCCACGAACATCATCAAGGTCAATTTCTACTCCATTAGCCAACCTATCATGCATGTCCTCTCGACTTTCGATGAGAGATTTATCTGGGAGTTCTTGTGGCTTGGGTGCTGGTTTGTTGGTTTTGGTGACCTGAGTGGAAGTGGTATTTGTAGCTGCTGTATTCTTCTTCTTTTTCTTCTTCGCCTTTTGGGATAAAGTAGAGGATTCTAGTTGGGCAACAACTTCGTCGATAGGTTCTGCGTTGGAAGTTGGCTCTTGAGATATAATGTTATCCTCCGTCAACCCGTTTGCATTGATTTCACCTGATGGAGGTTCTTCCGTTTTTGATTCTTCTTTTGGGAACATCCATAAGAAATGACGCATGAGGTCTTCGTTGCATGGTCAGTTTGTGTTGATGAGCGCACAAAGTATGGTTCGACCTTGTAGACATATTTTGGAAGGTGAAGATCAACGTACCAATGAAATCCCCTCTTCCATTCTCCAATTCATCTTCAATAGGATCCCAATCCATTTCGTCATCCGCACTCTCGTTCCCTACCTCCTTCATCTTTTCCTTATAAACCTTCTCCAGGAAAGCATCTTGCTTCTTCTTCTCTTCTCTTCTCAATTTCTCCTCCATTCTTTGTTTTGCTTGCTTCCAATTTCTCTGCCATAGTTGTGCTTCTTGTTTTATCTTCTTTTGTTCCTTCTCCCGATGTGCTTCTTCGGCATCCTGACATTCTCGTACCCAGTTGAACCACTGTTGATTTTTGTACAAAATCTAGTAAGAATTGAATTAGCATAAAGTCAGTAGTAACACAGGATATTGACAAACCTCAGCAGTTCTCCTCTCAAGCCTTTCTAAAGCTTTAGTAACAGAGATTTTCTGGCTCGTGAGTTGATCCAAGAATTTCGCATGCCCATAGTCCATATTTTGACTGAAGAACCGACTATGGTGTAATCTTCTCGCCCTTATTACTCTTTCCAGTAACTGATATTTGGTCCATAGCCAATCATGTAGCTCTTTGCATTCTGCCTCTGTGGTTACATCCTTAAACGTATCATTTAGGAGGGGGGTTTTGGTTCCTGTAAAGTACAAGGGGGTAGCTTTATCCAGACGCTCAAGTTTAGATGTGCGAAGTTTGTATCCACGATAGAGACCTGAGTGCTGTTAGCTATTGAAACTGACAAAAAGTCTTTGGGGGTTATAATACCTTGACATTGTTTAGAGTGGAAGCTACAAAAGAGTCCATTTACAGATGTAGCAGTCTCCAAGCAACGTTTCTCATCAGATACATTCAGTGCAGTGCACTGTGAAGGAGAATTAATATCCATAACTGTAATTCATTGGCAAGATTGAGGAGATTGAAGCTTCAATTCTCCTTCCATGCTGATACTCATGGTATAGGTTGGTAGAAAGCTATACTGCGTAGAATCTGTGGAGAGAGGGGTATTTTGATTGGTTCAGATTGCAGACGCGTATCGCGTTGAAAAGTGTTATCCATATTGAGCCGTGGTAGTTATTAGTTTAGTTACTTATTATTACTTAAAGGCATTCATTCAAATTGAATTACTGGATAGGTAGAATATTAAGATTGAAATAACTATTAAAATCAAACCAATGATTAATCTCACATAAACTGCAAGAGAGGCAATATACAAAACATTTATATTCATCTCAAAAAGAGTTTTAAAGATATCCATAGTGCAACAGTAGCCAAGCCTAGCCTATGGACCAACCCTTCGCCTAAACCAATCCCTCTGAAAGTACTTTGTAAACCACCATCCACCAAAACCACTCCCCACCACCACCCACACCTCCACCCCCTCCATCATTCATAAGTTATAACCCCCAAACCCCACCGCACCACCAACAAACACCAAACACCAAACAACCCATCCACGCCCGTTTGGCTTAGCGGTAAAGCGCATCACTAGTATTTGGCAATAATTGCACCAATCCAATTAACAAATGCTTCCAAATGATGAGATCCTAGGTTCGATTCCTAGAACGGGCATTTCTTTTTTTATTTTTGCACATTTAGATGTGATATTTTTGTTTTATTTGCTTCGAATTTGGAAGCGTGGCGGGCTTGTGGAGAGGGGAGTCTTTCTTCTTTTGAGGCTCGGTGGGGGGGTTTTGTTTTGCGGTTTGTCGGGATGCCTACGAAGTAGTAGGGCCGGGGTTCCGAGTTCATAGTGTTTGTATATTAGTAGGGATACAATATATATCCAACATCTTTTATTTATTGGGTGGGTTTTAGTTATTGAATTAATCTTTTCAGTAACTATTGATAAACTTAGATAGTAGGTATCTCTTTTCAGATGAAACCGGAAATGCTATATTGATGTATGTAGATGTAAAGTTGTAAATAAATGTATTATAGTATATATTATCATACTTTTTATATATAACACTGATGAAACCATAATATTCTATTGAAATCTTCTATATATTCAGATTATCTAATTGTATCATCTTTCATCCAACCCCCTTCATCCCTCCTCGCTTCTTCAAATCCTTCCCATAACCCCCATTCCATTCCATTCCATCCCATCCCATGCACTCCTACCTCTTCAACGTCTTCTGTTTCTCCGCATCCCTCACCAACTTCTCCCCTTCAACCCTCAATCCCTTCCTCCTCCTCACCCCATCCATATACTTCTTCGCCACATTCTCCTTATCCGCCAACTCGCCCAGATCCTCCAGATCATCCTCCGTAAATGGGGTCCAGAAAGGATCTTCATCCAAAATCTCATAACCCTGGAAGATTAATTGGGGACTAGCTGCTCCTGATGTGCGTTTGCGGATTTCATCCGAGAAACCAAATGATAAGGCGACGGGAAGAAGAGATACGATAGTAAAGAATGGCGTGCCTTCTTTAAGTGATTCCGAAAGGATGTGTCCACGACGGCGAGTAAGCACGTCGTAAACGCGACCAAGGACTTCGGCTGTTGTTTTTATGTGAGTAATTATTCAGATCAAAGCAGAATTTATGTATAGGGTGAACTTACTACTAGCTTGAATTTCACACGAGTACATAGCAAGCATAAGTCTTGGGGACCAATCCAAGAAACCTTGTTTGATAGCTTGTTGAACTGTTTTAATTACTTCACCAGTTAATCGACCAAAATTATCACGAGTTGATGATTCATCGTCGGTCGGAGGGGCTATGGAGACGTCTTCGAGGAAAACAGCGATTCCTTGAATGGGTTCATTGCAAAGAGGTCCTTGTGCAGTGGCGAGTTGGAAAGCATAGCTAACTTTATCAGCAAAGGAGCGGGCTTGGAGGGTTTGACTTTGAGCTTCTGATTGTTGGGAGTCTGCAGTAGTGTCTTCGCGAAGGCTTTGTAATGTTAGTTTATGTAATCAAATAAGATTTTGCTGGCACTTACAATTTTCCGAGAATTCCATCGGTTGTGGAGTCAATCAAGAGATTAGGTCCAGTTCTTCGTGGACCAAAAGCAGTAATTTGGTCAACAGCTGAAGCCCATATATCTTTTTGACCTTTTACCCCTTCAAAGGTTTTTTGCAGTTCGTCTTTGAACTCAGCCAGCGACAAGACTTTCTCACCACCCAATACTTCATCAACCTCTTCCTGTTCTGTTGGTTCTTGGGTAGAATCATCACCGGTCTTCTTGCTCTTTTCCTCGGCTTGACGATCGGAATATAATCTCTTGATGGCACCGGCGTTCTTGCCCAAAAATTCGGTAACCTCCACTGGAAGAGGTCTTACACGTAATCGGACCGTGATCTGTTTTGACGTAGTCGATAGCACAACCGTACCTCTTCCAAGTTCCTTATTCGCTGGAGGTTTCATATCTTCAGCTCTTACAATAGTTTCTCGATATGGGACAATTGGCTCTCCTGCTTGAATATCACATCCAGCAAATCTCTCACGAAGATCTGTCAAACAACGCTCTAAATGCAATTCTCCTGCTGTAAGTAGAACATGTTCACCACTTGCGAATTGTTCGTACTCGGCACAAGGATCACTTTGAACGAGTAGTTTGAGACCTCGAATCATCTTGTCGAGATCTCCAGGCCAAGTTGGTTCTAAAGCAACACGAACGATGGGTTGAGAGCCCATGTTGACTCCAGCAAGATTGACACTGCCTTCCAATTGACTACAGAGGGTTCCAGATTTGAGGATATGGCCTTCAAGCCCTCCAATACCGAATACAACACCAGCCGGAACAGAAGTAAGTGGCTCTAGCCCACGGCCCATCAATAAGTATAGTGCAGTGACTGTAACCTTTTGAGGTTCGGGACTATTGTGTGGGTGTGCAGGAGAGAACTTTGGAGGGAGTACATAAATTGAATCTCCTACCGATAGAGTTCCGGAATAAATTCGTGCAAAACCTATCAGATGTTCTGGGTCGGTTTTCTTCTCTTCTTCGGCAGGCTCCTCGAGATTTACTGCTCCAAGTGCATCAGATATTCCATCCACAGATTCAGATGCTCCTTCCAAAGCCTGTTGTCTTGCAATTTCGGCTCTTTTCCGTCGACCCATTTCTAAGGCCTCTTCAGGACTTAGCGCACCTCCTCGTCGCTTATTTTCAGGGAGTTCGCTCTCTGGTATCGAAACCATCTTACTCACATAGGCCACAACTGGCTCTTCTCTTGAAGTTTTGAAGTTGATCATTGCTTCCCTAACTTTAGGATCTACATGCGATGCTCCGGGAGATGCGTCGATAAGTGCTGGTAGTCTCCCTTCTTGAGCGGCTGGAGGAGCAGGCAATGATTCGATGACGGAAACTAGCAGAGCGGTTGATAATGGAAGCCATGCTGAAAACAATGTCGTGAGAATAGCTCTTGGATCGCGGGAACGCGTAACATGTGGAGGTAAAGTAATGTTCAGAGACTTTGTAATCTTTTCTGTCATGATAGGATCACTAAAAAGACTCAGGTTAGAATTGAAGAGTCATTGCTTGAGATTAGATATATAAAAAATTTGAGGAAATGTATAAATCCACGCACCCCCTGCCTTTATCACCACCCGTTGTTGCTGCATATACAGCCCAAACCTGTTCCAAAACTAATTGGACAAACAATGGTTTTAGATTTCGCCCCTTAAGATGCTTTGGTCCAAGGACTTTTTTGGTCTTCGGATCCAGATAGAAATCTCCCCATAATACTTTTTCCATTGCGGTTCTCTTTATTCCTAGTTTCTTCTCGTATAAGCTGGCGAATTGTCTAACCGTAAATGCCCACCCATCAATGGCACTGCTAAATATGACATTATTTTTCTCTGGCGCAAAGTAAATATCCTCATCATCCTTTTCTTGGAATTCGTTAATGGCCTCGGTATCGATTGATGTGCTTCCGTCATTCTCTGATCGTTCTTGTTCTTTCGCAGCGGCAGCGGCAATTCTCTCATCGACTCTCTCTCTCCAGTTCAGGTCTTCCTCCATTCTCTCACCTTGAAAAAAACTTCCGAGTACAGCATTGACCTGTTCTAACAGTTTGCTCAAATGTGTATATGCTTCCGCTGGGGTCATCTTCAGTTCTGTAATAAGTCTGTCCATCTTGTTGATTACCAAGAGAGGTTTCATATGTTCTACCCATGTCTGCCTCAAAACGGTAACAGTCTGACTACAAACTCCCTCGACAGCATCCACTAAGACAACAGCACCATCACATAGCCGCGAGGCAGTCGATACCTCACTGCTAAAATCGATATGCCCCGGCGAGTCTATCAAATTGATCAAGTATTCTTTTTGTTCGGGTGTAGCATCTGGTGCATTTCGTCTTAACATCGAAAAGAATAACGATATAGCAGATGATTCCATGGTAATTCCGCGCGTCTGTTCATCTGGTCGAGAGTCGAGGTATCGTATCTTACCCGCCATTTTTGGGGAAATAATGCCATTTGTGGCAATTAAGGCATCTGAAAGAGAAGTTTTTCCATGATCCTAAGGAAGTTAGCAACGTGAAGGGAATACAAGAAGAGGGTGAATGCTTACAACATGTGCTAATATACATATCTTCAGAGGATATTGTTAGCATTGAAAGTCCTAACATTAAAATCTAGCCCGCCAAAGACTTACATTTCTAATATCTTGCGCGTTTTGCTGCAGAGCAACTAACTTTTCTGGATTGACAATCGGCATATTGTATATGGATTGAAGATATATGACTTATATTCAAATGAAACGTTGGACGCAAAGCGATATGGGCAGAGTCTTTTATCGTTCTGTCAAGTCTGCCAGTCTGCCAGTCTGCCTTTCTGGGGCGAATTTATTTATGAATTGTTAAATGGGAGAGGGAGATGACTCGGTGTTGTGTTTATCAAAGCTTTGGATATCTATGACATAGACTGGAAGTTCAATAAGCAATATAATGAGTCATAATGATTCGATCTATTCAGATGAGAGAGTTGAGATAGTTGAGATGGTGAATAGCAAGCAGCAATAACTATTTTTCTGACGCGGCCGCTCACCCCGATATAACGTCACAGAAGCCTATTATACTGGCCGATTACCAAAAATAGTCATTTTTTGCTATATTTTCAATAATGAATTATAAATTTTATAATATTGACTACTTAACAGGGAAATTGCAAGAACGGATTTGCTAATAATATATAATTTATATACTTACTAAATAGATAATATCTATTATTTGAAGACAATTATAATTATTACCTATTAGGTATTTAGTTAAATTATTCTTAAACTAGATACCCTCTCTCGAAAGTATAATTCTAAAATATTATACTAAACCTAGAATACTCTTGTTTTCTTCAATTATTCTTTAAATTATATCCCTTTGTTTCCTTCTTTAGATTGATAACCTATCTATTTCAAGTACCCACGAGATGTATATAATATGAGATAATAAAATAAGTGCCTACCTAGTAGTTCAAACAATTCAAAGCAATCGAGCGCAGCGAGGATGGGGGTTTGGGGGCTTGCCCCCATAAAAGAAATAGAAAGATATTATAACACACCCGGCCATATAGATGAAAAGAGAAGAGTACCTACCTTAGTCTAATAGAGTATACATCCATCCATAATACTAAATAACGCTCCGCTAGGCCACTGCCGTGGAGGCTTTTTCGCTTCGCTCTCTACCTAGGTAAGATAACTATAAGGGTGAAACAAATAGTTATGCATTGACAGTAATAAATCTACCTAGTATATATATAAGGGGGTGGAAACGAACGTTGAAACCCTTCGGTTAAGTCTCTATTATTTAGAAACGTGGGATAGGACTTGAAGCTATTGATTGATTGATTGATTGACTTTTCTAATTATATATATATATATATATATACCTAGTAGGTATATATTCTCATTGCTATGAAACAACTTTGATTAAGTAGGTACTAAGTAGGTTATATACTAGACATTTCGACGGCAAAAAGGGATTCGAGAAATCCAACGATTATCCATATCTATTATCCATATCCATATCCATATCCATATCAATATCTATATCTACGGAGTATATCCATATCTGTAGGTACCTAGGTAGTATCCATCTAATCAACTACCGCTAAGTAACCTAGGTAAGTAAGGTACAACTGCTTGCTTGTGTACCCTACCTAGGTATCCAATGACTATCCTTCCATTTCCATTTTCACCTCCACTTCTACTCCGTATCAAACCCAACTACTGTCTGTACACATACCCGACATCTCGCATCATCATCATTCGAGTCCAGTTTGTGGTCCATTCCCTTGAAAGAATGACCAAATCTCAAGCCAAGGTTAAAAATAAAAATCCTTGTAAACAGTTAACCCAAAATGCATATGGAAGATCTTCTATCCAATCAGTTTCATAAATTGAGAAAGTTCCATTTTTTATTCCTAGGACAATCCCCATCATAAATCCTTGATGGATTCGGTTTCACCATCATAATTTGATCCCAAAAGGTCCAGAATCCAGATGTTATTGACCAGCCAGATAGAGTGTAATATAAAACCACCCAACCAACAAGAACAAGAAAGGAGTTTGTGGATTGTTTATATTATTTCGTATATTTCTTTGTGTGAATATTACAATTCTTGGACATCTCTACATTTCTACAATCCTTCTAGCAACATTGTGTACATCCCAAAGTACAGTCAGTACAGTCAGTACATACATCCATACATCAATTAATCAACATTGTGCTACTGCCTCGAAAATAATGTTATTTATTCTAACCTCATACCTTGGAGAGCGGTGACAAACAATCTTTGTTTTGTTTACTTTTTATCAACACCAGACAGAGACCACATCAATCACATCACATCACAATAAGATTCATCCACCTTTGAAAAGAAATCGAGGTGGCTGAACAGTTGAAACTTCAAATCCCAATAATCCAGATCAACAGATCAACAGATCAACCGACCAGCACATTTTTCTCAACATTGCACTACGAATTCTAGCTCTTGTTAGCTTGAACCCTTCTTTCTACCTTATATTCATACAAGAAACCACAGTTTCGGACAACTTATTAATATCGAACTTCGAGCATAAACTCCCTTCCCACAATAATCTACATTCCTTCAAACTACAACACCATCACCCAACCGCATAATCAAATATCTATTGTATACATGCCCGGAATAATCATGGCGGAAGTCCAGCAGCCGTTAAGACCAGAAAGTCAACCACGAGCAATCCCTGGACAGGACACAGCTTTACAAATGCCACCCCCAGCTACCGCAACACTACCTCCTTCTTCCTCTGCAAGTCGCATTCGAAATTCGCATCTCGCATTAGATACCTTTTCGCCCGTGAATCAGAATGGAAGTTTTGAGTTTGATCGTGTGTTAAAGAGTGGTTACGTGCAGAAAAGAACGAGGAAAACAAAGGTATGGTTTTACTCGACATTGTTTATATCTACATCTGCTCACATATTCTTCGCAGGCATGGAAACCTATATTTCTCGTCCTCCGACCAAATTACCTCTCAATCTACAAAGACCAAAATGAAGATAAACTCCGCCATAAAATCCACCTCTCAGATCTGACAGCCGTCGCCTTTCTCAAAGACCCAAAACAAAAACGGCGCAACGTCTTCGGTCTCTTCACCCCATCTCGAAACTACCACCTGGAAGCCACCACCAAAGGCGACGCTGAAGCATGGGTCGATCTCATCCGCAAGGAAGCGCGGATCGATGAAGAAGAAGAGGAAGAAATGTTACTCGCTAGTCCTTCCGGTAATGTAACAAGCACATATCCCGGATTCGATCAGGCCATGGTCCATGAAAAACTCCAGCGAAGAACCGAAGCCCAAATCTTACACGATGAGAGACTAGGAAGTAGTTCCCCAGAACCAACAGAACCCACAATACCACGCGCGAAGAATAAACCAAATATGACTGCAATGGGAGGAGGTAGACGCCCATCAAATACCATCGAATACTCCGGCAACGAATTAGTATCCGACGCCGAGTTCTCCGACACCGATCTAGCCCGCCTTCCCGGAACATCCACGCTCTCTCTAAACAACCTACACAACCCCAATGCCACCCCCAACCCGAACCCAGACCTGGAAGTAAAACCCCCCTCAACCGCCCTCCCCCTCGGCCGCAACACATCCCAAATATCCCTCGCCCCAAATCCCAACGCTCCCCTGCCAGACCAAGACCCCGAACGCGTAGTCTACCAAGGCTACCTCCTCTACCTCCGCTCCAAAAACGGCATCCGCTCCTGGAAAAACCTCTGGGTGGTTCTCCGTCCCCGCTCCCTGTCCTTCTACAAAAACGATTCGGAATACTCACCCGTCATGATTCTCCCCATGGAAAACGTAATCAATGTTGTGGAGATCGATCCGCTCTCGAGGACGAAACGATATTGTTTCCAGGTGATTGGGGAGGAGAGGAGTTTTAAATTCTGTGCGGGGAGTGAGGGGGCATTGGTTAATGTGCTGGGGGCGTGTAAGAGTCTCTTGGCGAGGAGGAAGGGGGCTGGGGCTGTATAGGGCGGATGTGAGGGTGCGAGGATTTCCCGACGGGGATCCCCATGCCATCAGACGGGAGAAGAGGAAAGAATCCCTAGTTACCAGCGCTAGGGATGGTACATAAGCTGGCAGCATGAGTGTATACGCGTATCCATGTGGTATATGGTAGTAGTTTGTTGGTTTTGAGCGAGCGAAAGCGAGTGAGCGAGTGAGCGCACCCACTCACTCACAAACGTACAGGTACAGGAGGGGAGTGAAAGGATAAAGGATAAAGGGAGGGAGGGAGGCACTTTTGTTTTTTTCCTTTCCTTTCTCCCTCGTTCAAAAAGCCAGCCCACAACATAATAACGACACGAAATGAACCTTATGATGAATGTAAATGCTAATCACAAATCAAAAATACCTACCTACCTACCTACCTACCTACCTACCTACCTACTTTGCCTGTCAGCTGGCTAT
>NGKI01000007.1:1590592-1602251 GCA_002162615.1 Myriosclerotinia duriaeana
ATGGATGTGTGGGTTATGGATGTGTGATTGAAGTGATTCAATTTATCTCAAGAGCCTCTTGGGCCTTGAAGATTTGAAGAAGAGGTCTTTGATGACCTCGGGATGCTTTGGTGATGCTTTGTGGGGTACTTGGGGTACTTGGGGTACTTGGGGTACTTGGTTAGATGTGTATGTGTTTATGTATATACACTTTACCTCGCTGTCGTCGGAAAGAGATGGGTTGGGGTGGTTGGGTTGGGTTGGGTTGGGTTGGTTGGATATATATATATATATATATATATTATCATTTATTCCCTGTTCCTCATATATTTACTTATTTACTTACTTACTTACTTACTTATTTACTTACTTACTTACTTACTTACTTACTTACTTACTTATTTATTTACTTATTTATATATACCTAGTATATATATATACATAGAAACCCATCCCCCCTTTTTCCTTTTCCCTTTTCTTTCCTCCCCACCCATACATACATTTTCCTCCCTCCATTTTCGATCCTATCAATTCTTACCTACAGTACAGGCACAGGCACAGGCATAGTATAGGCATAGTATAGCATATTCTCAAAAAAAAAAAAAAACAACCCCAAAAAGACAAGCAGAAGGGAAAACAAGAAAACAAGCATGAAGGGAAAACTTCTCACATTACCTTTCCTTATTCACCCACTGCATCTTTTTATTTCCATTTGCGTTTCCATTTGCGTTTCCGTTTCCATTTCAATTTCCGTTGCAGAATTCATTTCGGCTCTCAAATCTCAACTCTCAAATCTCAACTTTCTAATTCTTTGGTAAGCGTTTTCATTGGATTGGATAGGGATGGGGATAGGGATAGGGATGAGGTCATCGAGTTATGTGTACCTAGGTAGTGTAGTGTAGTGTGACGGTAAGGAGGTGGGTTTGGAACTTTGGAAGTGGTAAATGTGGTGGTATATTAAGGCTACCCGCATATCTCTCATCGCAAACTCTGCAAACGCATCCATCAATCGCAGGCACCCAACGAATGCACCCAGCTCACCAAATGCAGCAAATGCACCAAATGCACCAGACGTAACACAATCAACTCCAGTGATGCGAATGTGTGTGTTGGCATGTGTGTCGTGCGACGTTGTCTCGGGATTCTCGGCGTACTATATCGCATCGTATCGTATCGTATCTCATCATATCGTATTATATGTATCTCATCGTATCTCATCATATTATATACATGGATGTCGTATCAGAGGACTGGAGATGGTAACCTTGGAAATACTAGATATCAGATATCAGATACCGAATCCCAGATGCCGAATCCCAGATGCTACTATGCTAGATACCATACCATACCATGTGTCGACATACCATACCATACTATTACAAGAACTTATATCTGTACATGTACATGTACATGAACAAAGTGATGGAAAGAAAAGAAAAGATTGGCTATGAATTACCCCCAAGATATGTTGTAACTTGTGAGTGCAGAGGCGTTGAACTTGCATATTGGTATGGACTACCTAGGTATGTATGTATGATGAAAGGGGCTTGAGCGAAGTATGGTGCATGGACATTGGAGAGATGAGAGAGAGAGATCGGAAATAAATTCGGAAATGCATGGGATGTGATGTGTAGGATTTAGGAGGGGCTCTCCGTCTCCGTTTGAATTGATGAGGGGCTTGGCTTGATGAAGGGTATTGTTTGGGCGGAGCGTATGCTTATATGTATGCGAGTTCCCGTAAATATACTACTGGTATACAAAAGAACGGAGAGGGCTCCGTTCACAATCACGATTGGTGGTCATTGGTTGATATGTTGGGATTTCTTATTGAGGTTTGATGTACATGATGGTTGTATACATACTACAGTATATTGGATCTAAACACTTGTTTCTCCCATCTCCTTCTATTATCAACACCGGCATTGCCGTTGTCTTCTTTTTGAACCATTATTCCAATTTGATCGATAATCTATTCCACGTCTCATCCACTCATTCCATAACTTCACTTCTAGGCAGTATTCTTCCATAAAAATCTCAAGCTCGTCCCTCCAGCTACAGTACCCAACAAGCCCACCCAAAACTCCGTCACCAGACCCCCCTCCACACTCCAATGTACAGTCAAGGGCGCATACGCCAAATTGACAATTAAACTCTTCCTCCACCTCTCCATCCACTCCCTATGTTCCTTCTCCTTCTCTCCCTTCATCTCCGCCATCTCCTTATCCCTCCGCCCGTACTCTATTCCCAACTTCACAATATCAAGAGCTACGTGCACCATCCAACATCTCACACTCCATATCGCTGCTTTCGCCTGCTTGCTTTTGTCCCATGAAAGTATATTTTTAGAACTGAGATATGCGCCATTTTCCAAAACTTGATAGAATAGATTCGCCAAAACTTGGAGCTGTACGATCTTCCTAATCAATGCATCTTTAGGCGGACTATTCCAAGTAGCTTTTCCCCATTTATAAATTGCCAATAACCCCCAAAGACGTCCAAATGTTCTAAAATCTGAAATCAATGCACTCAATGCCTTGAACCTCCCAGCTAGTACCAGTAATCGAGAACTGGGTATAGGAAGTGTAGATTGTGATAGCACTATTGTGGTATTTGGGGGAAGCGCAATAGCCTTTTCGATAAGGAGACGAGCGGTTTGGCGGATTTGATGGAGGGAAATGCGGGAGAGGAGGTTGGAGGTTAGGAGGGAACTATAGCCCAGTGTGCAGAGGAGAACATCGGTGCCCGAGGGGGTACTGAGGAGTTTGGAGAGATGCGTGAGCACGCTGTCGGTTTTGGATAGGTATAGAGGGAGCCAGCTTTGGAGAGCTTGCGGTGTGGGAATCTGTGGGGGAGAAGGTGTGGGGATAGGGAGAGGGATGGCAGATGTGGGGGAGGTTTCTGCGGGTGGGAGTCCGCTGATTTCGGACATGATGATGTGATGTGATGTCGATATGCAGATATGTAAGTTTTGATATATAGAAAGATATGCAGTTATCTCAAAGGACGTGGGAAATGGGAAATATGTAGTAGAGATGAAATGAAGTTTAAACTTAAGGTTTTGTTTACTTCGGATGGATATGAGCATGGAAGAGTCGATGTTACGCGATAATACCGAGGTTCGGAGCTGGAGCTGGAGCTTGCCTTAGGTAGCTTTTAGCTTTTAGCTTTTAGCTTGTTTGATGGGTAAAGTTCGGGTATCGTTCGGGTATCATTTTCGGTTCCGTTGAACTTGAATAACTTCGAAAGGTTCCTTCAACATAACACCATAACATGAACCATCATCATTTCTTTGATTCCCACATTGCAAATAAGAAGAGGATCATGTGAGTGGAATGGTAACAGAAGAATCGTTTTTCGCCTTGATTGCAGCCATTATCATTGAACAAGCTCAAACCCAGTCACTACTGACAGGCAACCAATACTTCCTCGGATCATATTTGGACAACCATTGATCTCTCAATCTCTCATCCGAACGGTACAGTTCGCTGTATTGGAAATATCTGGAGGAGATCAGCTAACGATTAAAGTATCAATCCATTTTACCAATGCCGAAGTCGTTTCAGAGAATTCACTATAGAAATATCATCCTGTGGAGAGGTCTATTAACAAATCCGACTCACTCTTATTATTAGAGGAAGCATTTTATAAATCACATCACAATTAATTCAAAGTCCAAATAGATTCAACGCTTTGTATTGCTTTCAAAATGCTTAATCGCAATAGGAAACTTCTACCCCAAAAATTTAGACTCAAGCCCGCAAGGTCTTTGCCAATACCATCGTACATACGATAGTATGCAAAATCACCCAGCAGGAAAGTCCATCACCCATGATGATTACTATACAAAGGCAGACTCATCTGAGCCGGAAAAGCAACGCCAGCAACGCCAACAACGCCCCTTTTGAATACCCACGCATTAATTCCTCCAATTATTTCCATCCGTCATGGTTCATCTGTTATCCCGAATATCCCGCAAGAAGAAAATTCCAACGACTGTGGTAACTAGCGCATCAATCCTGCAAATCATATACTCGAAGAACCTCCATGATTCATCCTTACATAACCTCCGTCGCTGCAGCTGCGTTCAACTTTGCCAATTCCGCCTGCAACTCCTCCAAAGGCTTGCCCAAACCCCATTCTCTCATCGCCAAATTGGGCCGCAAGACCATTCGGAAAAATCTCTGATGCTGCAAACATTTATGATCCCATTTCTCGGCTTTGAAATCATAGCCAACCCCAGCTGCAAACCACTGCAGTAAACTGACCTCTGGCCAGTCAGATGTGAGATCTGTGGGGCAGACAAAGTAGCGATGAGATTCGGTCTTGCCATAATCTTGACGAGACGTGATGTGAATCACGTATGTTGGGGGAGGACTAGTAATGAGCGGATTATTGATGAGATTGGATGGGGAGAGAACGCGTTGGGGAATGAAGGGTTCCGGGCTAGGTTTTGTCCAGAATGGTGCTTGGACAGTTGTAAAATCATCGAATGAAATATCCGCGAATGGTTCCATCGAAGTTGAATACTGGGATGGGCCCAAACTTCCAGTGAGAGCAGGAGGTTGAAATAGCTCATATGCTTCTGTGGTTGTCGAAGATCGGAACGACCCAAATGTGCCAGTGCAAACTGAGGATTGTGATGGTTCCAAATTCCAAGGAGACTTTGAAGGTTTACCGAGCCTTGATGATCCAAGAGGAATGAAAGATGGGACAAGGGGTTGCATCGCTTGAATCACCTCACGTGATCTCCACTCCGGGATTTTGGAATCAGTGATGCTGGATCCGAGATTGGGGACCCCCGATGAAGGAATGGCAATGACTCCATTCTTGACGAACTCCGAGAATGATTGTCCAATACGGGAAGAAATTGAGGTCTTCTTGGAGTGGGGCTTCGAAGATGGTTTCGATGATGGTGGTGTCATCAGGGGTGATCCAAAGACGGCATTGCTATTCGTGAAAGAATGGAAGCCAGAGCAGTCTTTGTTTGGGATTGGTCTAGGGGGCGTGACGGTAGGTGAGAATGGTGGGGAAGGGGGTATTGTAAATGCACTGGTGAACGCTGATGAAGGGGTAGGAGATTTGGTGGATGTCAATGAAGGAGGTGGATCTTGATGTGCCGTCTTGTGACCAGAATTGTGATTTCGAATCATGTCCTTGAGTGTCATGATGATATCGTCCGTTTTCTCCCGGGCCGAGATCGCTGCTGCATGGTTTTCGGAAGCCCGACGTTGAATTTCAGCAGCCTCGCGAGCTTGGACCAATTCAAGATCTTTGGCTGCGGATAATCGGGTTGCAAAATTGAGGAATGACTGATAGATAGCATGGTGAAACTGCCTATTTACGTCGTGGTAAAGTTTGTCGGAGTGTCGAGTATCGATCTCAGTGCAACAGTCGCAGCAAAAGATGTTGGCAGGAAGTGACATCGTATCTGGTTGGTGAGTCATGTTTTTGGCGTCACAAAGAATATGGTGGTAGATATAAGATTTTGGATATATGATATTTATGAGTAAGAATGATCTAAAGATAAAGGTAAGAGGGTAAGAAAGTAAGTCAGTGTTTTGACACTTGATATGAAGAAATATTATTGAAAGCAAGTTGCTTGAGTGCTGATCGTTCTTCGGAAATTTTGTTGTGTAATGGAGTTGGGGCGTGCACAGATGAGCAAGCCATTTGAGGACTCTCTTATAGAGACCCAGGTGTCAGAAACGTGGCTCGTGAATCATGGTTTTCCGAGAGGTAGGAAGTAGATGAGGGTCCTGCGCCACGCCATTCACTGGAGATTTTGTCAACATTTTGATGGGGAATGACCTTTATGTGGGGGGAATAGGAGAAGTCCATTCACCTCTTGAGAGATTCACAAGTCGTGATGCAGTCAAGGAGGATTAGGGAAGAAAGATTGATGAAGGAGAGGAGAAATGATCAGGGGATAGTTACCCCTATATGTAAATGAATACAGCGACTTCTATCAGCGACCTCTACCAGCGACTTCTATCAACACCGGGTGGTTCAGTCTCATGGATTTCGTTGGTGTTTGCATGGCAGTTAACAGAGTATGACTCTTTTACACCCAATGGATCACGAGTCTATCTCATATCATATCCGATTTCGGACTTGTATATTCACTTCACCCATCACATCAACCTCCAGGCAGGTCTGTCATTCTCTGAATGCTCTGCACAAAAGACAACAATCCCACAGTTCCACGTTTGTACGTTAGACCATTGATCCTCTTGTGTATACCTTCTCAATCTTCATTCCTGCTACAAACTATTCTCCGTCATGGATGTAGAAATTATTTCATTCCGGGTATGTACCTTGATTCAAAACACGGAGCGATTAATACATCCATCTTCCCGATCTACTATCACTTACTTCCCAATCATTTCATTGTCAAGTAGGTAAATCGTGATATCACCAGGGTTATTATCTCGCTACTCCGCTTTCACCCTTGGGACCATAACTACCACATCCACTCCTCTCATATCCAACGACAAAGTATAAAGCAAACAACAATACAACAACAAAATTTGCACCACACCACACCCCACCCCACCCCATCTCATCACTTAAGTCGATATATTCCAATCCTCTANNCCCTCCCTCCCTACCCCCCACACTTGATACCCCCTTAACATCAAGCGAGAGCGTCTTAATTAGTAATTACCCCCACCCCCTGGTCAAATAACGATCCATCCACCTGCACCTTCTGCAAGTCTTATTTCATCTCGCAGTACATTACCATCACTACCATTTGACATCACCATTGCCATTGCTTCAGAAACTGTACATTATGGCTGATACTGTGACGACGGTATAAATTTCCTTTTCCCACAATACCGCGGTCTAAGAGGAACCCAAAATTCCATCGACGAAAACAATATCTTGAGATTGGGAAACCCTTTGGCTTATCATGATATCGTAACATTATGGGTTAGGCCTTATGCTATACCTGTAGCGTGGTGAATCATCGTGTGATTGTTGTTCAAGTAAATCAACGCAAAAAGAAATACTTTTGCAGTAAACTGTATATATATTCAATACCAGGCTTGCTATCTCACTATGCAATACCATACGTTTCCTTTCCCTCTTATCCCAACATGTAAGTATATGTAGCATCTTTACTTTCCTCCGTCATCCGTATCCGTATCCAGATCCAGATCCCTTCTCCCTTCTCTCTCCCCCCCATCCAAAAGCCCACAAACCTACCTCACAAAGGCGGCAACCCCTCCCTACAAATCGGACACTGCAAGCGATACTTCATCCAACCCACCAAACACTGCGTATGAAAAACATGTCTACAAGGCGTCACCATATAGCTCCTGCGATCCCAAGCCCCCATGACCCCCCCTCCAATACCCGTACTCCCCTCCTCCTCACCCATGCCCACAACTGGAACTTCTAAGATTTGCATACAAATCGCGCAATCCACCGTTCGAATTCCTGACCTATTATCCCTATCCCTCTCGCTCTCCGTACCCATATCTGCTTCTTCAAAACCTGGAGTCGTAGGAGAATTCAAAGGGACTTTCACAAGACCGATTGGTAGACCTCCAGCTTCAACACTGTCTTCCCGTAATACGGGGTGGTAATCCCACCCCTCCTTATACCATCCGAAGCGTTTTGGAACCGCCCATCTGGGTCCTAGGACCTCTTGACTATATAACACTACAAGCTGGCACCAAACCCATCCTGTCAAGACCATCATTGCCGTCCAATCAGTATCGCTAAAGAGGAAATTGTCTTCATATAGATAAAAGTAAGCAAATGGGGATAATCTCAATAAACTCTGTGCGATGACGAAACGCCAAAGAAGTGCTTTCCGGCAGTTTCGCGTGATATTGCGCTTTATCTGGGGAATCCAGAGGGACATGTAGATGAAAGAGAGGAAGTGGACGTAGGCTGTTCGGAGGGGCACGGGCCAGGTGGTGGAGCCGATGGAAAGGAGAAGGACCACGGTAAGAAAGAAGATGAATTGGCCATAGTAGGACGCTATGTCAGGATTTGACCTGGATTCAGGCTGGGTTGTGGTGGTGGCTGGGGCTCCTGCTGGACGGGGTAGTATTGATGCTGCGTTGATATTTGCTGCTATTTCGGCGTCGATATCTTGATCCGAAGGAACGATGATAGGAACGTTTGGTGACGCGGTCTGGGCCGAAGATGTGACGGGTAAGGGCAGTGAATCTGCTCCTGCCGCCGTGATAACTGGTGCCGATCGTACAGTAGTAGGAGAGTTTCTAGCTTGTAATTCTGCTAGAGCGGCTGCTTGTGTCCTTTCATGCTCCAAGCGTTCCGGTTCTTGGACGTTGTAGATATTTGCAACGAAGCGAACTCCAAGTGCCACAGACATCAAGCCAGCAAATGATGCCAACAATGCAGACGGGAAGATGCTCGACAATGTAGCACTTGCCAGTGACATGGTAAAGAAGAGTAACCCATCCGCTGAAAGCATCATAGCAATAGTATAAATGCTAACACGCCCAACAGTTGATGGCGTAGAAGCCTCTTTACATTGCGCCTTTAGGATTAGAGCCTGCCCGAGAGCTACCACTGCAAGTATCGTTAACCAAGAACGAATACTCTGTAGCCAAACCTCCTGCTTCATACCAACAAGATGCTCTCCATCAACAGGAACATAGATTGGTGGTCCTTTTGATTCAAGCATAAATCCACAATCGGGCGAGAAAATTATCGTAGATAGCTGTAACTTTGGTGGTTGAGGAATGGGGGCACCATTAGGGAATCGAAGCTCGTCCTCAAGTTCTTGGACGAAAGTGCGTGCTCTAGGTGATCTATCTTGATACTCAAGACCATTGAATTTCAAAGGCTGCACTTGAGCAAACAAGACGTATTCGCAATGAGGTGTTGGTAAGCCATCGATTTGACCGGAACTAGGTTCCAGAAGGCTCATTGGATTTTCCTTTGCAGATTCCTCGAACTTTTTTAGTCTGGTACCTAATATCTTCTTCATGATATCTGCACTACTTGTGAAATGATCCTCGTCGGTCGTAAAGTGAGGGAGGCCATAAACTCCGGCGAATTTATCGCTAGTAGTTGTCAGAAGTATCCCCCCTTCACTTGGCCAGTGTACACCATGCATCCTCATTTCATGTCCATCGCCGTTGCTGCTCTCATCTTGAACTCTCAACGAAGCCGAAATCTCCCTAACAAGAATACCACTAGTCGGATTTGTGCCAATTCCAAGTCCAACCCTCTCGATCCCATCAGAAATATCTCTTTTTGGAACTTTCGCCTCCTGCTTCGGGTTTTCTTCCTCGGCTTTCGCCAAACTTTCGCCGTCAACAGCAGCCCCTTTATTCCCCTCTACTACCATCTCCTCTCCCCCAACTTCATCCAACCTCAACATAACTTTCCCCTCCTTCCCCGTCACATTCCTCGCCCACAACTCCTCATCCATGAAAGCCCATCCCACCCCCGGCGCAATAACACTCAAGTTCAACCCACCCCGTCTCTCCTTGCCCTCCACCAAGCCTCCCATATACCTGGCCCACTTTCCCTTCACTGCCCCCGTCACATTCGCATATATCCTCCTCTCCAACCCCATCACTTCCTCGAAATTATAATCAGGCCTCCCCACCTCCCCTCTCGCCCATTTCCTCAATTCGTCACTCCTCTTCTTAAAGGCATCCAACCTCTCCCACCTGTATCCATCCTCCGCCTTAAATCCAGTCAGGTTCAGATAGCCTGCATCTTCCGACCTCTCCGGCTTAAAATCCCCATAATTCGTCGTATTCAACACCCCAAAGACATGCCGATGGTGCGCCAATTGCTCCTCCACGAATTTCTGCGGGTTTCCAATATTCGAAGGAAGGCTGGTGTCATTGAATGATGTCCACCAAAAGATTATGACAATGAATATGAGGAAGGGTGCATTGCTGCGTGGAGGTGGCATGTTTCGGATTGGTTATCCTTCGATTCCTGGTATTGTTTGAGAGTTTGCCATATTCTAATCAACCAGGAGAAGTGTGAGAAGGCATATCGGATCTGCGATGTTTAATGAATAATTGGTTGTGGTGAATTTATTAATATATGGTTTGTTGTGCTATAATTACTGGAATGAAGCATAATCGGGCACATGCTTCCCCAAAATTCCGTCCCTCACTGACCACTCTTAATATTAGACCCTGAAACCTCCAGGGCTTTGTTTTCATGTTTTCATGTTTTCATGCACCCTTTCACAACACTGTAACTCCTCACTGGGCACTTAGATCAAAACACTACATTACACAGTCTCTACCTCAAATCCAGTACAAAAACAATCGCAATTCATCCATTCACAAATCAATATCAAACCATTCCCAACCATGGCAACAAACGACATCAAATCCCCAAACGCAAATCGCATGTCCACCATCTCCACCACATCAGTCAGTACATACACTACCCTACCAATAGCACTACCCTAACCTCAGGCTCCCGTTCCCGTAACTAACTTTATTGAACCTACAAATAGGGAACAGCAGATACCTCGGCCACGGCAGAGCTTTCTCTCGTTGTAGACGAATTGCTGAATTCTTTATCGAATAAATTCGCTGGGGTTTCGAGCGAGATCTTCGCAAAGAGTATGCTCCATTCCCTCTATTCCTGCGCGTTTACCATCTCATTTACGGCGTTTTCTGGCTTGCCAAAATTACGAGGACTGATTATTTGTGAAATAGTGGATGAGATGTCGCGGCGTCTGGATAATCTGGAGGCTACACTGCAAAGTAATATGGAATCGAAAGACGGAAGGGGTAGTCCTACGAAGATGTAGTCTGCGAATGATGTACGAGTACATTACGATGTACATGATCAAGTTGGGGTATATAGAATACACTGTTGTCGAATGTGGGTTCATATACACATGGAAGTGGCAATACGATTGTACAAACGGGCGTTAAAGAATGGCGTGGGACGAGATACCAAGATTGCTATTCAAAAGTACATGGTTCATAAACTGTTCATTTTTCACATACAATCATCCACAAGTACGGAGTGATGTCCAAACCAAACTTTTCCTATGAGATCAACATGTCCCCCCCTCCCTTTACATTGAAAAGATTATACTTTTTACAATTCGGACTTTCCAGTTGCCTTCTCGATGAATCTTCTCAAAATGTTGGTCTTGCTGGTAAACTCATCCAATTTCTCTGGTGCCAAACCTCCCTTCTTGATGATACCATCTAATCTGGCAAGCTCCTTGGCAGCATAGGTATCACTCTTGCTCAACTTGTCGAAGACCTTAACATAGTACTCGGCGTACTTATATTGAGCACCCTCCTTGTATTCTTGAGCAGCCTTGGTAGCCTCTGCGGCAACTTCAGCGATGCTTGAACCACCGGTGAATTTGTTGACAAGGGCATCCAAAGCCTCAATAGTACCAGCGACAGCATCAAGCCCACCACCAACAGCACGGTGTGTACCGGCCTTGCTGTTCATGAATTCGACGAGATCCTTCTCGGAACGTCCACCAGAGTATGCTTCGGCTTCAGTGCTGCCCTTAGGGAAGAATTTGATGGTTGGGTAAGAGGTAACGCCTTGATCCTTAGCTGTAGCCTTGGAGTTCTCTGCTTCGGCATCAACCTTAGCAATGACGACATTAGGTTCGTTAGCGAAATCTTGAGCAACCTTCTCCCAGATTGGTGCCAAAGTTTTGCAGTCTGGAAAAGTAATGTTAGCGAAC